>JBBPQO010000448.1:0-10683 GCA_038092535.1 Xerocomus subilludens | reverse complement strand
CACCTGTCAGAATAATACAAACGGTCAAACGAGACATCAAAGGTAGTCAAATGATGAATAAACACGTGCGAGTCCGGTGACTCAGAATGGGCTCGTAAGCAAAAGCACTCCAGAGATAGTAAGAACATAGACTGGAGGCACAGAGTTGGACTTAGCGAAAATCATGGATGTGACATATCCAAAAGATAAAACTTACAGTGGAAAGAGGCTTGTCTCATCCAACAATCTCGTGGTGTAAATTTAGATAAGATCTCCTGACAATGCTTTTGCTTTATCTCAATGGCTGCAAGATCCACAGAACCAGCTTCACCATGACAACAGAATTCACAAATCTTGTAGGCTCAACAAAATGGTGCAATCCACCCTTCTACTATAAGCCTTTCATCTTCTGGAACCTTGAAAAGCACCTTGAACTGGCACCTCTTCTCCTTCAACATTGGTCCATTATCCTGTTCCCCTTTCTGTTCCATATGTATGACCCATAAAAATAGGCCATTCTTCACATTATGTTGTGTAACCACACAAGGCTGCTTTGATGACAAAGCATTAGGGCCATTGTCTATGTGTTTCTCCAGGTCTGGACATTCCTTCAGCTTCCAAGAGAGAGTTGCTTGTGTGAAAGTCAAAGCCCCTGACTGAAGGGTTTTGAAGTGAGTCACAACATCACTTTGTGGTGTTGAGGGATGTGTATCAACACAAGCAAAGACTGATAACAATTGCTCAGTGTAAGGTTTTGCTGTGATCTATGAGCTACTGGTTGTGCAGAGATAATAGGAGATTCTTTGACCTTTGGCTTTTTCAGCTGTCAGTTGTATGGTGGAGGCTTATTGTGAGGCTTGTGCTTCTCAGAAGGCATTCTTGGAGATGTGGTTAGTAGGTGCTTCCATAATTTATAAGTAGTCAAGGAAACAATAAATACATTGACCTGAAGAATGACTCAGAATCAGGCCTCCAGCCCACCAAAGGGTCCATCTAATAATGTATAATGGTGCCTAAACTCAATACATATACATTATACAATTATTGTGGGGTTTCTTACTGTCCCATAGTGGGAGACACCAATTCCAATACATTATGAGAAAGTCTACTGTACAAAGTGCCTGAAATAGGGCTTGCTGTTGTAATCTACTACTTGTTGAGTCCATACGAGTTGACTCAACTTTCTGTCAACAACATAGAGTAAGTCTGGGACTCAGCTGATGTCTGAAGGGCAGAAACAACTCAATTTACCTGATAAGTCCAGAGTAAGGCCAGAACTAAGTATGTGAGTACAGGTAGTATGAAGTAAGAAGAAAACATACCTCAGCTGATTCCTGAAGGGTGGAAACAACTGAGGTAGTTGAGAAAATTACAGTAGGTTAAATAGTATGGTGGAAAGGTACACTTGTACCTTAATAACAAACAGGGAAAGGGGAGTCCAAATCCAACCAATATGTGGTGTATCACACTCTTACTGGGCATGGAGCATGTGGTAACAGCACTGCTCTGGAGTTGGAAGTCCTACTCCCAAAGTTGTACTGAACTCCTAAGTGGCTCCCCTGGAGCCCCTGTC
The DNA here is from genome assembly GCA_038092535.1 of Xerocomus subilludens. Lineage (NCBI taxonomy): Eukaryota > Fungi > Basidiomycota > Agaricomycetes > Boletales > Boletaceae > Xerocomus > Xerocomus subilludens. Next base: position 9,131 of record JBBPQO010000448.1, on the reverse strand, counting down.
TCTTGGACTTCCCTTTGCCAATGACTGCACTTTGACACTCCCATTTGAGTATAGCCAGAGACCCATACCCTGAACAAACTTCCAGTGCTATTCACTCACCAATGGTTTGGTGAGGATGTCCATGTTCATGTCCTTTGTGAAGACATATCAGACAGTGGCTTCCCCCTTTCTAACAAGGTCATCTTGGACAAAGTGATACTTGCACTGGATGTGTTTGGTCTGGGCTTGGAACTGTGGATCACAGCATAAGATGATAGCTGCTCGGTTGTCACAGAACAGCTTGGTGGGGGATTTCTGTGGATGTTCAATCTTGTCAAAAAAGGTATGAAGCCAGGTGACATGCTGACTGGCATTGCTGAGTCCGATGTACTCTGATTCTGTAGTGGAGAGGGCTACCATGCTTTGCAGCTTACTGGACTAGGAGATGGCCCTGTGGTTGCTGATGAAGACATATCTGAAGGTAGAGTGGGAGTTGTCTGGGTCCTAGGACCAGCCAGCATTGGTGTAATTGTGGAAGTCCATGTCAGTGGACAACTCCAATCCATCATGCCGGAGCTCCAAGTTCTTTGTTGCTTGGACCTAGCAAAGTGCTTGCTTTGCTGCTTTCCAGTGACATAGCTTGAGTTTGGTGCTAAAGTGGCTGAGTGTTCCAACAGCATATGTGAGGTCTAGTCATGTTCCAAGCATGAGGTACATCAGTGATCCAATGACTATGAGATAAGACACCTGTTTCCCTTCAATGTTCATTTTTGGGATAGTGCAGTCATTGACAAGATTGATCATGGAGAGCTGGAGGTTGTGTGCTATCAGAGTCGACTCTGGTTTGCAGGTGGACATGCCAGTGCACTCGAGGATGGTGTGGCAATATTGTAACTAGCACAGGAAGATGGTCCGGAGTTTCTGGTTCTGTTTGATCTTGATTCTGAGGATATACTTGGCTTCTCTGAGGTTATGCATTTTGAATGAGGTGGAGAGTTTTGCTTTGATGGAGTCCATGAACTTCTGGGTGGACACAGCTAGAAGTAGATCATCTACATAGATGACTAGGAAATAGATCTGACCATCTTTTTGAAAGACATAAAGGCATGTCTCAGTGTCCAGGTGAGTGAAGCCAAGATCTCCAAGCTTCTGGTTGAGGGTTTTGTTCCAAGTTTGACTGGCCTGTTTTAATCTGTATAGGGAGTGCTGGAGTTTCCAGCAGTAACCTGGCTGGATTGGAACACCTTGTGGAGGTGACATGTAGAGTTCTTCCTCTAGTTCTCCATTTAAGTATGTGGTAGACACATCCATTTGGTCTAACTCCAGATCATACTTTGCAGCTAAGACAACCAAGGTCTGGATGAAGTCCAGGTTGGCAACTGGAGCAAAAACCTCCTGGTAGTCAACTCCTTCCTTTTGGGTGAATCCTCATGTGACAATTTGGAGTTTATACCATTCAACCTTGCCTTGTGTGTCCTGTTTGATGTGGAAGACTGGCTTGGAGGTGATTGGAGTTACCCCCTCTGGAATGAGTACTGTCTTGTAGATGTGATTCACATTGAGACTTGCCAGTTCCTCTTCCATGGTGGATTTCCACAGCTCCTTGTCTGGTCTGGAGTAAGCCTCCTTTAGGTTCTTCAGAAGGGAATTATTGGAGGTGGAGTTTATGGAAACTGCAAAGATGAAATCTTCAATAGAGGCAGTGAATGTACCAGGGACATCTGGATCATCAAACTGAGGTTCTAGAGTAGGATCATGGGCTGGGACTCCCTCTCTGTGGCATTTCAGTCTTTTGGCTTCTTCTACTAAGGTGTACTCATACTCTTTGTTTTGGTTTGTGGCTTGGCACTTTTGATTGCTCTGTCATGCAGGTGCATCAGGAGCTGCAAAAGCAGGAGCAGGAGCTGCAGGAACAGAAGCAGGAGCTAGGACCAGAGCTGGAGCTGAAGCTGAAGCTGGAGCTGGAGCTGGAGCTGGAGCTAGAGCAGGAACAGGAGCTGGAGCAGGGACAAGAGCTGGAGCTGGAGCTTCATTGAGTTGAAGCTGGTCCAGGTGATTAGCAAGGTCCTTGATGCCGGAACTGGCAGGGCATTCTGGAGGAGTTCTGGAGAAGCAGGAATGTCTCCCACTGCTTCATGGTTGGATGGAAGTGGGTGATCATCTTTATTGTCAATGGGTTCTGGAATATGGAGATGTGCCAAAATGAGGCCCTTCCACTGTCCCTCAACAGTGGAGGGGTTCTAGGGGGCAGACTCCATATTGGATATGGAGCCAGACTTGTCAAAGATGATGTTGCAGCTGGAAATGATGGTTTGGTGTTGGAGGTTGAGGAGTTTGTAGGCTTGTTGCCCATAGATGTATCCTATCATGATGTATTTCTTTCCATGTGGTTGGAGTTTCCCCCCTGCTGCTCCTTTGGTGTGTGTGCATAGGCTGGACATCTGAAGGGGCAGAAGAATGAAGGATCAACCTGTTGGTTGAAAAAGACTTGATAGGGGACTTTTCTGTTAAGTCTGGAAGCTGGGCTCTGAGTGGAGATGTAGGCAGCAATGGCCATGGTGTTAGCCCAAAAAGATTTGGAAAGTTTGGACTCCTCCAGCATGGAGTTTGCCACTGTGGCCAGTGTCTGGTTCATGTGTTCAGCTAGGCCATTTTGCTCCAGAGTGTATGGTACAGAGGTTTTGAGGAGTGTTCTGTTGGACTGGAGTTGGTCTCAGAATGCCTTGTTGATGTACTCCATGCTGCCATTGCTTTGGACAAATCTGGTGTAGAGATCAGAGAAGTCCTCCTGCTCTATTTCCAGTTGGAGATGGGTCTGGACATCAGCCTTCCATTGATTGTAAATATAGAGGGCTTCAGTTTTGTGCTTCATGAAGTAAACCCACAGGTAGCAACTAAAATCGTCAATGATAACCAGCCAAAAGCATGTCCTTCGCATGATCTTGGAGTGATGGGGCCCCTGATGTCAGTGTGGACAATCTCCAAAGGGCACATACTGTGGATTTCATTCTGTGCTCTGAAAGGTAGTTGCTTCATCTTGCCTAGGATACAAGCTTTACAGAAAGATGGTATTTCAGAGAGGGTGTCAATGCCTCAGAGTTGGTTTGACCAGACCATGTGTTTTATCTGATCAATGAACATGTGTCCCATCCATTGGTGGAGAAGGTTGATGTCAATTGTGGCAAGCACCACCTCTTTTTTGTTGGTTTGGAGTGACTTGTATATAGTAGAGGCCATTTTTATGGTCTGTGACAAGGATGGTGGTTCAGTCCTTTCAGACATAGCACATATTGGAGTTTGCCGGGAAAATGATGGTTAAGCCAGCAGAGGCAAGGCAGTTTATGGAGATGAGTGAAATCTGGAATTCCAGAATAAGCAGGACATTTGTGAGGATGACTTTGAAGGTGGTTTGTAATGCTTTTGATAGGAGTGGCACAGTGCCAATTCCAATGGCATGTGCTTTGAAGTCATCTTTGAGGGTCACTGAACATGGGGGCATGAGTGGTTTGTAGGTCTGGAACCATGACTGATGTGGTACTATGTTTAATGATGCACCAGAGTCAATGATTATGTCGTTGCTCTCACTGTCTTTTTGCTCTGATGAAGAGTAAGCATGAATCTGGTTGATTAAAGAGGATGTCATATGTTCCTTTACTACTCTTGTGGAGGTCAGAGTCTCCAGAGTACTCTCTGCTGCATTTGCCTTCTCTCTATCCTATTTCACTCTTGTCCTAAACCTCTCTTTTCTCAAGTCCACAACCCACTCCTTGTAGAGGTAACAATCATTGGAGTTGTGTAAGGTTGACTGGTGATACTTGCACCATGTGGGAGCATGTGGAGGTTGGGTTATAGGTCGTGGCATTTTTGAGGCCATTAGAGCAGACTCTGAGTGTCTGGATGGATATAGGCAGGAGTTCTCTGTGATGACTCAGATTTTAATGGCATTGAAAGTCAGCTTACTCTCCTCCATGGTATTGATGAGGGAGGATTTGAATAACTTCCATTCTGGAGTTTTCAGAAGGGAGTTCAGAAGTATAAATGCCATGATTTGTGTCAATGGGGAACTTCATGCCAGCAAGGCAGGTTTCAGAGGTGTGGAGGAGGGAGATGTGTTTAGAGAGGTTGGAGTTGCCATTCCAACTAACATTGAAAAGTTGCTGGAAGATGAGATGTGGAAGGTGGAGGGGACATTCAGAGTATCTAGGAGGATCATGAGCATTGCCCAGAGTTCTTTAGCAGAGGTGTAGGACTTTTTTTTCAGCAGAAGAGAATTGGAGAGGTGCTCCTGGATGATGCCATGGGCTTTGTCATCACATTCATGCCACTCATGGACTTGTATTGCTGTCACTCCAGTGGTGCTGATACTAGGCTGTGGGTCTGTCCCAGATATAACTCCATAGACTTTTCTGCTTCACAACTTTTGAACTGCTTTTATCCATAGCAGGAAGGTTTCAGGTCCAGTGAGAATGTGATTTGTTTGTATGGCATCTGGTGACATTTTGAATGATGGGATAGAGTAAGGAAAATTTTGGTGGCTGGTAGCTTGTTTCTGATGGAAATAAGGAGGTATGTGTGAGAGTACAAGGGTGCTGAGGGATGCACAAGTGTGTGAGTTGTTTTTTTTTTAACTGGTGCAAGCAAGGCTCATAACCTGTCAATGTCTAGAGCTCCAAAGGTCTGGAGTTTGGGTGTGCTAACAAGTTTGGAGTAAGTCCAGGACTCAGCTGATGCCTGAAGAGCAGAAACAACTCAATTTACCAGATAAGTCCAGAGTAAGTCTGGGACTAAGTATGTGAGTACAGGTAGTACAAAGTAAGAAGAAAACATACCTCAGCTGATTCCTGAAGGGTGGAAACAACTGAGGTAGTTGAGAAAATTACAGTAGGTTAAATAGTATGATGGAAAGGCACACTTGTACCTTAATAGCATGCAGGGAAAGAAGAGTCCAAGTCCAACCAATATGTGGTGTACCTCACCCTTACTGGGCATGGAGCATGTGGTAACAGCACTGCTCTAGAGTTGGAAGTCCTACTCCCAGAGTTGTACTGAACTCCCAAGTGGCTCCTCCAGGGCCCCTGTCTCTTGGACTTCCCTTTGCCAATAACTGCACTTTGACAGTTACTGCTATGCTCTCTCATGTCCTTCAATCAGAGCTTGATAAAAAGGCAATGATGGAGGGTAATACAAAAGTGTTTCTCTTGGAAACAGATATGTTTACTACAGCTGTTTTCATTTTGAATCCATCCAATGTTGTGAAAGTCATGCCTCAGACACTGCTGGGATAGGATCCCAAACTCACTGTGCCTCATCCTTTACCATGCCCACTCTATGTCTTGGCATATTGTCTCCAATCACACAAAACTCAACATTCCTGCTCTCTCTGAAGATGGTTACACTGTGAAAGAGATTTGTTGCCTCCTAGATATCAAGAAGACACTTGTATACAAGACTCTCAGTCTTTTCAAATGATTCAGTGTCATATACAACCCCCACTCCTACTCCCATGTCATCAGATGCCATCATATCCTCAGTATGGCAGATATAACATTCATCTCCAATGTAGTCAGTCACTGCAGCACCATCTACCTTGATGAACTCCAACACAAACTATGGGAGAACCATCAAGTGTATGCTATAACCCCTACTTTTTACTGTGCTCTGTGAAGCCTTCAGCTCACTAAAAAAAAGATATTATTTGCTGCTTCTGAGCAGAATGAGGAGTTACATGCACACTACATGAATTGCATTGGTATGGAAGCCCTGGATACCAACATGCTGTTGTGTATTGATGAAGCAGCAAAGGACTGGCATATATCTTGTCACCCAAGTGGCCAATTATTCTGGGAACAACATTGCCATGGAAAATGATATCTTATATGTAGTGTTTGCTACTCCATTTTTCCTGCCATCATGCTCAATGGTATTATCATGTATGATATCATTGAAGGCCCAGTTGACAGTGCATATTTTTTGCATTTCCTAAAGGCACATGTTATAAGTTTGATGCATTTTTGAACTATACAAGATGGCTGACATTTTTAGATGCCTTTCACTACCCTGTATCCTGGGCTGCACAGTGTTCTCATCATGGACAATTGTCAGATTCACCAAGGCAAAGAAGTTTGCACACTCATCAAAGACATGCACTATTTGTTGCTACATATAGTAGAGTCTTCATTTTTTCTGATTCTAGCTGTTAGAAGGCATATAGGTTTGTATAATATATATCATAATTTTATATCAGAAGTTTCTCAACAGATTCATCATAATATTTACTTTTGTGCAATATTATAAGGGCATATTGAACATAAAATTATATAAATCCTCAAGATAGGTAGTAATAACATTTAATAATCTAATTCCCTTTTGAAATATATTTTGAGGCACTTATAATATTGAAAATCCTGGTATGTCAGCAATCTCATGATGAGGTATATCAAGGGTATGACTGAAGCGGCCCAACAGTGAGCAGCACCATCTCATACCATACATCAATTTTAACAGGTCAAATGTAGATTCTAGAACTCCTGGAAGGCCATCTGGATTGAATCTGGAATAAACTTGGTGTTCACAAGCATATATTAAAGAAACTTGTTGACAAGATAAAATCACACAGATTCTACAATTTCAAACAGGTCACTTTGGAAGAACAACTTGGGATTTTCCTATAGATGTGTGTCACTGGTCTCTCATGTATCTGTGTTGTGGAGCACATCCAGCAATCAAACAACACTATAACAAAGTAATTTTTTTTTTGTCAATCAAAGTACTGAGATATTCATAGATACTTTCACAAAATGCTCAGAGCATTCTCATCAACAAACATCTACACTATGTCAAACTATCATATGCAGATGACCCAATCACCTCCTGTATTGCAAATGATCCCACAGTGTATCCATACTTCAAAGATGTAATTGGAGCAATTGATGGAACACACATCACATGCATTCTCTCAGTGACAGACAAGGATGTGACTTGTACCTGCAAGGAATTTCACTTCCAGAACTGCCTCATTGGCTGCAACTTCAACCATGAATTTGTGTATGTACTTAGTGGGTGGGAAGGCTCTGTGGCTGATGTGTCAGTTTACCATGATGCTTGAACAATGGATTTCACCATTCCTCCTTACCTTGCTAATGCCAGCTATCTGATTTGTCCACAGCTGCTTGTCCCATACCAAGGTACTTGGTATCATTTATCTGAATGGGATCACTCATAGATAAGGTATGTACAACACCCTTGCCATCCTAACTACTAATTAATTTCTAAAGACCTATGATGTCCAAAGAATATTTCAACTTATGCCATGCTTAATTGGCATTCTCAAAAAACACTTTTGAAATCTTGTAATCCCACCTGCATATGGAATGAGCACCCAAGCACATAACCACCCACTCTCTGCTATATCCACAATATCATCCACCTTCACAATCCAAATTCCAGGGAGTACAAGGAGGAAATTGCAGTAGAGCAAAGTGACTATCACAATGACATCTTATTTGGTACACTTGCAACTGATTTCATCACAGAAGCTCAATGTAATGCAATAGTGGCAAAGTGAGAACAGATTACAAATCAATTGTGACAGTACCATCTCATTTATGTCAGTCGTTCATAGTTGTCATGTATTGTATTTTTTTTGCCTGTATATTCTGAGTTTGCAACATTGTACAAATTCATTTTGTATGACATGCCAGCGACTACAACATTGTATGGACAAATTACACACTAACATGTGCAGATGTGCATTGCTTCAACCAGCTTACCTGAAATGCATCCAAGCTAGAATGAGACATTGCAAGAAGAAGATATAAGTCAACATATGCACTACTGTTATGCAAGATTTCAAACATGATAAGCAGCTCTTCAGACATGAGAAAATCCTTGTCCCACTTGAGAAGTGTTGCCATTGCAAGGTTTTTTTTGTCATCTGCAGAGAGCACTGCCAGCTGGTTTGTAGATACATCAGCAATGGGTTGTGACATAGAGAGAGTGGACTGGGATGTGGAAATTGCTGGCAGGGGTATAGGGACAACTGGGGGGGCATGGGGACTGGAGGGTTGTAGAGGAAACCAGGTGGGGCATGGAGGCAGTGGTGGTGCCAGCAGGCTTGAGGGAATGCAGAGCACATTCAACAAACTGCATGTTCATCTGAAATGTATTCTGAGGGGCTGAGTATTCTTCCTGAATTGCTCTGATCTCCTATGTCTTCACTGCTGCACAGCATTTCTGACTGCTGGTTGACACTCCAGATGGGACACTTGTGATAGATCTTGGCCCTGAGGCAACAGACACTGCTGAAAAGCTGTCATCATCAAATTTGCATTTGTTTGAAGGAGGTACATATGCTGAAATGCTGGACAAGGGCTTGATTGAGCTTATGGTAGAGTCAATATACAAAGATGGCATCAAAGGGGGTGAAAAAAAATACTGGAGGGAGATAAAAAGACTGGAGGGGGGTTAGAAACCATTGGCTGCTGGAATGGGACAGAAATGGTTGCTGACAGAACCTCAGAGGGGGGCTGAAGTGCAGGAGTAGTCTGGGTCCTCTGAACTTTGTTCAAAGAGGCCATTTTGTAGCCTCCTATGCCCTTTGATGTGATCAAACTCTGCATCCACTTATAGTGGATCCAGCCTTTATTCTTGAACCTTGCAGCACCTTTTGTAGTCTAAACACAATGTATACATAATAATAATAATGTATGTATGATCATGAATGACTCACAGTGATGATCCCATCCCAAACATGTTGGATCTCTAGTCCAATGTCTGCCCCTCTTTCCAGAGAGTATGTGAGTCCTGATATATTTGAAAATTTGTTCATGATATTGTATATAGATTACATCTACAATTTCTTGATTAGACATGATGGTGAGAAAATAAAGAAAAAAATACCCATTTCTACTTGTTGTGACAGCTGTCTGCCATATTTTGCTTTCCAATAGTGGGTAGGGGGAACTTGTTAGCCATATTGACTCAAAAGGCCAGCTTAAAGTTGTGGCCATCTCCAGTTTGCCATATGGGTGATAGCACAAAATCAAGCAGAAATGTTTTGTTTGTGATGGTCCAGTGCATTGATGTGCTCAATCTTGGTGCTAAGTGGCTGTCATCACTGCCTGAATGATTGGAGTCCTCTTGAGGATCAGAGG
>JBBPQO010000447.1:0-10686 GCA_038092535.1 Xerocomus subilludens | reverse complement strand
TACGATACCAGCCCAAGGGTTGTTGTCCAGTGTAGCCAGGACGTCCACGTAAATCTAAACATACAACATCGTGTAATGCCGCCTTCGATGAACAATGCGACATCGAACGTACCTTTAGAAACAGATCGCTAGGTCGTGAACCGAAATTACCACACTGAGCAGCCTGGTCGAGATCCTCTTGAGTCGGCTCGATCGCTTGAATGCGTTCTACATCCTTCTTTCCTGTGTTCTGGAAAAGCCCCTTGAAGGCTTCTAGGTGATCACTACCATGAAGCTTGCAATGCTCGTTGTCATAAAGAGTCCTGGCTAGGTGACCCGGCGATACACTAGTGTCCGGGTCGTGATCTGGTCCGGTCGCACTGGCAAACGCGGCAGTCAGCGTCTTGTTTGAGTGGATTAAGGCGTAGACCCTCTCTGAGATGGCCATGGTTGATTTGCTGAAGAAGGCTTCAAGTTGGAAGAAGGTTATGATAATCAATTTCATTTGATCATTGTTTATGCTTAGTAATGACATGTACCACATGTAGCCTTATGGGAGGGTAGTTACATGCAACTAGAACTATGTAGATTGGTCTCAGCTATAAGGATAGGATTGCGATTTGCGATCACCTCCCGATACATCAAATGTGGGTAAGTGACTTTTTGGCATGGGCCTGCATATCTTGGAATACCCAACTTCTGATATTCGGTATTGCATCCTATAGCTACATGTAAATGTTGCTAATAAGGCTCAATGGTATAGTAGTAAGGAGTAAATCAGTTTGCCTTGGCATAGCCATCCTCCCGGATGATAGGATAGAGGTACAGACAACGGCAAAACACAAAACTAGATATCCGAAAGAGTTTTGCACGATGTCATTGAGAACCACAGTACTTCAAAAGATTCAGGTTCAGGGCATGCAAGCTGTTCGAGTTCCGTTGAGAAGCCTATTGAGAGGCCGGGACCATCAACGGACATCATGTGTTGTTATGGAAAACGAGCTAGAGGCCCCGGGCAACATTAACGAGCTGGATAAGCCAACATCAGAAAGTGGACTCACTGCAGTTTGGATCGATAGAAGAATGCGCATGCGCAGAATATCACCCACTATGAATCGACCATCATGTGGTTATGTATTAAATCACGACATCGTTTGACCAAGGATCTGTCACGAGTCGTATTGGACAGTGATGTTTTACACCTAGTATTGGGGAATTGAGTTGTCGAGGTGAAATCGACAGAACAATCGAGTCCTGTTTTGAGGATAGGTAAACATACAGTACATTCGAGCTTGAGGAGATGACTATACCCTGACGGAAATTTGATTGGTGAAGAAGCCGGGAATGGTGTTATCTTCACGACATCTAAGCAACCCGTCCCAATCGAGTGAGTCCTTGAGTGAGTCCAAACCTTCCACCTGGGGATGACGAAAAAATGCGTGATGACTTGAAGGTAGACATTGGGAAGGTTGCATTTTCCCCTCGCCGAGGTTGAGACTCGCCGTGGCATATTGTCCATATACTGTGACACGGACTTGTCGGAGTACATATATATTGATGACTGCTCCTCCGTGCCATTTTTCAGCAACACCTTGACAACCGCCTTGGCCTTGCTCAAGGAATTGGATGAGTGATGCGGGACTACCACGAATCTGTAGGTGGAACGGGATTACATCTGAGAGGGCATAGGTCTGGACAGAGGGAATGAATAACTAGAGGCGTTATGTAGCTGAGTACGATTTATCTTTATCGTACATCCGAATGAATGACTTACGAGACATTCAACAGGTGCCAACCCGGAACCCTGTGACATTGGTACGGTACACATAACCTCACGCCATTCTTCAGGGGAGGATTTCACGGTGGACATAAAGGGTAAATCGCTGGAAAGCATAGGCAGATGCGGTCGAGTTCGCGGGCGGTATACGAGGGGGATCTTGACACTAAAAGGAACCATAAACAAAGTCCTTGGTCGTATAAGTACAGAACTCACGCCTCATTCCTCTTCAAGAACGAACGAAACCGACCCGGACGTAACAATTCGACAGTCAGAGAGTACGAGCAAGCCGCATGAGGCTCGCTACCCTCGAAGGTCGGAGGTAAGGCACGCGCCTGACCTCCATCATCGAAGGTGAGTGGGAAAATGACCTGAAACACGATGGTACGGGGACAAGGTTGTGCATGAGAAGTACTCCACAACACATGGGTAGCGGAAAGAAAAGTAGTCGAGACAGGAGGTCCAAAAGCACGAAGATAAAAGTGGCCCTCGAGCTGAGAAGTCATAAGAAACCCAGCTGCGACATATACAGACCGACTCTCACCTTGAATATCACGGACCTTAAATCAATCAGGTTCAAGTTGAGTGTCACCTCCCCTTGAATGACCCCGTTCCGACCGTACATAGGGTATACACTGCCGGGATGCTGGTCTCTAAGAACAATGGTAAGGTGGTCCGTTATTCTACGGTATACCCCCGTAGTAGGAGGTCGCGACGAGGCACGGCGAGTGAATTCAATAGTTTGCTCTCCTGGTAAGAGCTCACTCGAATAGTGCGGCGTGGGAGGGGAGGGTGTGTATGGAGGTGTGACAGTGTCGTATGATTCCATCTCGAGGTACGCCTCAGCGTCACGAATACTGGAAATCAATTGTAGGACGGGTAGCCGCACTGTGCAATGCCTCGGTAAAATATCATGGCATGAACAGTTTATGGTTCGACGAGTCAGATCTGAAATGTGACTCATCGCCTGGATGCGCCGGTAGCAGGGCAATTATCAGTGACTCGACAGTAACTCACAGCCTGCAGAGTCATTCGGATCCGCGCCCATCAACTTATGAATGTAAGCATGGGCTCGGCACCATGTGTTTCCTGTGCGTGCCTAAATCACCACACGGGATTTAAACAAATAACCGGGCTTGAACTGGAGCGCTGAAGTGGTACTCACGCAATGCAAATTACAAGGCGACACGAGAAAATGAATCTATATTTCTGCATCAAGTTTTTCATCCTTCGAAGTTACACTGGGTCCAAGATCGACGACAGTGTAAAAGGAAAACGTTTTGACTTCGGGGGCCTTTGCGGTCCTGGATGGCGTGCTTGCGCCATCCTCGGAAGGCAAAGGGTCATCGGATCGGTATGTGTACGATACCATCATGTTAAACTATGTGGCCGATGAGTTTAAGTTCCTTCAAAGAGGGAGATACAACAAACCTTGATGTTGCCCCTGACACCTGGCTTGACATTCACCTCACCTCCCACGACAGTTACGTTTGCCCTCCTTTCCAGTACGCCTATATTTTTGAGGCGACCACGCTCCTTATCTTTGACCCCCCTGCTAGCATCTCCAATACCGATACCCAGTTCATCGTCCTCTACTCCAAACATTTCATCGTCATCGTCATATTCCCATGCCTCTGCAAAGGCTGCAACAGAGAACGGCGTGGTTGGTAGCGACACCTGGTATGACCGCCCGTCCGTGACTCTTTGGGGAGATAATCGCACTTGGATTGGATCGTATAAGGGGTTAGTCAGCGCGAGCTGAAAGGGATTGGTCGTTCCGGCGTGTATAACGCCACTCTTGGCATCTGTACCGGAACTTGGAACCTTGCCCGCCACTCGTTTGGCTGCCAATGTTGGAGGAAACCTGACAGTAATGGCCGGCAAGTAATTGGCTGCCACGAGCTTGATCTTGTAGCGCACGGACTGTGCCTTTTGTTCCGGCTTGATCAATATATGCCTGCACGCCGGACATCGTTTTGAGACTTTCGCGTGTAGGGGTATCCGATGTGGTCGTAGGTCGCTTAGACATGATTAATTGACTATTCTGCCTAAACTCATTGACATTACCTCGATCGCGGTGGCGTCGTCCAGCTGTGTCCCCACCGTTGTTCAAGCTTGGCTACTTCTTCAACGCTTTCCATGTATCTGAGAAGTTCGACATCCGTATCGTCTCCACTGCCACCAAGCTGACTGAAGATAGCGGTTTCTACCCTGCTCTTGTATTCGGGCATCTCATCCTTGTTTGTTGTTCTGTCTCGACCGGCACGACTGCGGCCAAGCGGATTATACTTGCCAATGCCGGGGATATCGCGGGCGAGCGCAGCAGAGGCAGCGGCTGTGGCAGAGGATGTATGTATATGTTGAGATGATACTGTTGGCAAATGGGATGAAGAAGAAAGAGATGATGTACGCAGAAAAGGCTCGAAGTGCTCTTTCAAACGTTCAAACTCCAGTGACTCTGGGGCAGAGTCTTCGAACTTTTGTAATTGCGCTGAAACGTATCACATCAACAATAGCGGGGCATGTGCCAATGCTGCTGACCTGCTAGTCCAGTCGGTTTCTCAAATGTGATGTTGACTTCGGCCGAGTCCCATCGACAATGACCGCAATACAAGAAATACGGTGCTTCTCCGACATTACTGAGCGAAGCTGAAGGTCGACCATCGTCGTCTGGGGGGTCGGATGCTACCACGGACAGAGTGGAACGACATATGGGGCAAGAGAAACAATTGCGTGCACATCTAGAGATCATGAACTTGGACATCTACACCAATCAAAGACGACTGACCGGTTCTTTTCCGCCCTTACACTTGCGCTGGGAACCTCGAATAAGCAGTTCGGGCAGTAATACCCACTGACTTCAACAGAAACGCATCGGTTGCATCGGACGGCATCGCATTCTTCACAAAAATACAGGTTGTGCAATGGGTGAAAACTTGCTGAGGATGAAGCTAAGGTCGGAGGCGGTGGAGTCTGCAAGTTTGACCCAGACATGCAAGGGCAATAGTATTGGATGCTCGGCCACATGTGCAGAAAAGCGATAGAGAATGCACTGTCAGAAAAGTGCTTCTGAGCTGGTAGTGGCAAGTAGTCAGAAAGAAAGGGTGTGATACTAGTAATTATAATCTCTCATACAGCGTGTTGCATAAAAAACTAATGTGAGCTATCTACATAACGTTCATGCCAGTAAGATATCGTCGTCGTCGGAACGGGCGGGATGGAGTTATCGTTGCCGTCAAGCATATAGGTGGTGGGACGAGACGTGTCGTTATGTCGGAACGGGTCTAGTGTGGGCAATAGGGCGATGGAGCTGTGTCGTTGCGTCAGAACGGGTGCCAGTGGGTAAGAATATCATCGGATGCGACCCCAAGGCGCATACTGAGCGAAAATGGTACACGTGTCATGGTGATTGCTCAAGTGAGTTTTGCATCTTTGCTGGCGCCCTCGATGGCTGTGAACGAGCCTGCTGAAACAACCCTATCTGGTGGAAGCGGGTAGGGTGTGGACAAAAGAGTCATGAGTCATGTCCTCGTCATCGGGGCGTGGATGGCGAGGTAACTGAGCATGTAGGCCAGCTGGCTCTGCTATAGTGGGCCGTGGCGGAACTTGAAGCTTGAAGCTTGAACTTCGGATTAAATGCAGAAAATCTGTCTACCTTCAACAGTAATCATATGCCCATTGAGCGCTGTATTGAGCTAGCGTGTCAGGCCTTCAGGTGTGACGTTGACCATGATCGTGGCAGCTTGGGGTAGCCAATACACAAAGAAATCAGATGTGATGCAACACACTAGTATACAGGAAGTAGTACACAAGGAGGTGATCTACCTCTCTTTATACATCGTACGCAATTCTTGCGCCAATCCAAGCGTAGGGGTAGTTGTGTTGGTACCAGTTGCGTACGCTGCGTCTCTCAGCGATCCGCGGGATCGTGGCAAAAGATCCCCCGAGCTATGGACAGACGTTGAACGAATAGAAGGTTGAAGGAAGGTTCAGGACAACGTACCACGACTTGGTGGTGGCCATCGAAGAAATCAGCAGAGTACCTAACGACGGTGGTCACTACCTGAACGTAAATCAAACGAATATTGCTCACCCTGGGTACAGTTGAGATGGGACAAAACCCTCAAGCATGTCGAGTAAGGTTGAGGTCCATTCCCACACACCACCGTTGTGTCCTCGGCCACCATACTTCTCCATCCCAGTCGTAGCACTGAGTCAACGTTCTGTTAGCGAGCAATTCCGGCTAGTCAGGACTATACCAAGTAACATACGGAACGGGATGCCAATTCCTAAATCCGATATTCGAATTGCCCTCGTAACCGCATGCAAACTTATCCAAGAACACCCGAAGTTCTGCTTCAGTAGGGAGGCGGCCACCCTTGACGCTTGCATACACCGACAGATTGTCGTAAGAAGTGAGAATGGGCCAATCCCGGGCGATGCTCATCGACACAGGGCCATACAGCGTACGGACTTGGATCTCTCCGTTTTCGTGTTTCACCCAGCTAGCAGGGAACTCGGCTTTGGAGTTCCCGATACCCAAATAATACTTGAAGAATTCACCGTTAGTAACGGGCCTCCAGGAGATCCTAAAGGCATCAACAGAAACTCGGCGGCATGGGCTCTCGTTATCCCAGCCAAAGGCATGCCCTTCCAGATCCAGCGCTTTACCAACATCATCAGCTTCAATGTCGTCAATGCCGAGAGTAACAGTGGTAGCTTCAATGACGACAGTAGGAGAAACGGGATTAGGTGCAGCATTCCATGATGCAAGCAGTGACTCCCATGGGGGTATAGTGAAGCCCGGAGGAGGGATTGTTCCACTCCCAGCGCGCTGGAGAAGCATGTACAACAAGGTCTGACATCGGGTCAAAACGACATCAGATAAACGAAAATGTAAATACCTCAACGTGTAGCCCCTCATGTTCATATGTCATAAAGAGCACTCGAGCGATCTTTCTCGTCAATTGGATAACGCCACTAGATATATCATTGTATAGCTTTGTGAGCCGCTCGTGCACACGTTCCTTGAAAGAGAGGATGCTACTGAGCGACGGCCAATCTTCGTCATTTTGCGGGACTTGGGAGTGGGCCTGACAACATCCCGTTAGCTCTTATACTGGAAAGATGGAAACGGAAACGGACATGGCACTGGGTTGGGTCATCCACGTTAGGATCAATACCCCTCTATTCGTGGATAGGATACTGAGCGATGTCCAACACAAGGAAAGACGACCTACTTCGAAAATAAACTACGTTGCAACAATGAGTACGAATGAATTCATGAATAGCAATATAAAACCGACCTTGAACTCATCGGGCCGAGTGTGAGGTTCTTGTAGCAGACGAGAAAGATGAATATCCAAGAATGTTGGAACGTGACCAATGTAAAACAGGCAGATGTGACGGAGGTTGATAGGCTTCTCGAAAAGCATAGACGGTGGGATCATCCGAAGGGTGACGAAGTCCCATGCATTCCATATGTCTTGCCAATCTCGCATGCTCGGAACACCAAACTTTTCGCAGATGATTTCCTCCGTGGGTGGGGTAGGCGATGATAGCAAAGGAAACATAAAAGGCGGGCGCTCTAGCAACCATAGGGAGTAGTGTGACGTGGTATCCGTCCAACGCTGTATAGGCCGTAAATTGGCACCAGTGAATAATTTGTAGGCATCCCTCTCCGAGTACTAAGTAAGACCTTATGAGCACCAGGGATTTGACATCGAGACAATTCTCTACCTTGACAGATATCTCAATCTTGATAAGCTCATCCTTGGAGAAATATACCTCTTCCTCAGTGCCTGGTATAGTGATATGGTGAGGGTGCAAGCACTTGTAGAATGCCTCATGGGTACCTAGAGCAGCGTCAACAGACAGTTATGACTCGCCGTGCTTCGATACACTCACGGCTGCTCTCATCATAAGAATTGGTATACTCCCAATTAGCGAGATCAAGGAGCGTTGCGTCACCGAGTGCGGTGCCAGCTGCCTTGAGGCCATTCATGATAAAGTGTCTGGTAAGACCTTTAGGGTCGTTGTAAGCGATCTCGATTTCCTCGCGATCGTTATCATGATCTAGACCAAGCAGGAGAGTATCTCCGTAACCAGCGCGTAATGGCAACGAGCGAAGGAACTGAGCGTCTTCCCCCCGTGAGAAATTGCCGATAGAGGAGCCAAGGAATAGAAGGTGAACTTGCGGATGACTTGGATCAGATGACTTCAATATGTCGACGTTTTGCCAGGTGACTTCTCCAGTGGACGCAGATAATTCAAGAGAAGTATCTCGACGATTGTCCTGAAGAGTACGACGTTCAGGCGATGAACCCCCACTGTCGACGTGAACCAGGCCATCAACCGTCTCTTGTAAGCCCCCTTGGCGTATAAAGGCAATACCGTTTTCAAAAGTGCCAAGCATTCCATTTGCCTCGACCTTTCCCTGGATGACAGAACCTACGTCCGAATTGAGCAACCGAGTGAGAGTCCGCTCAATCTCTCGCTCTTCGAGATCGAGTGCATAGAACTTCGCAGACGGGATAGTGGGCGTCCTCGACACCAAACCGGCAAGAGCATGCAGTATAAGCGAGGTCTTTCTGAGGGCACTATGTATGCATTAGCGACGCTGAAAACGATAAAAAATCAAGCTGAATATGGTCACTCCGACAAAACGTCGTTGCAAATGCGAGGAATGATCCAGACAGAAACTTGTGACTCACCCTGCGCCAAGCTCTATCAAGACTGCTTGTCGTATGTTCCCATCGCTTGCCAGCGAACGGCTTTGCATGATTCGGACAATTTCAGAGGCATGTCCGCGAAGTATGTCTTCCTCTGCGCTAAACAGATAGTACTGTGGTGCATCCGTTGTAATCTTATCATAGAGTCTGAGACCGTGCTCGTCGTACAAAAGTAAGGTGGGTAATGTCTTTGCGTTTAACGGCGCTTTGAGACCCCTGACAACCATGCCAGGGACGTCCTGCTGGGGTTCATGCCCGATTTGATAGTTTCGGATATCAAGGATGCGAACTGCAGCACTTGCGTCGCCCATAGTCGAGAGGTGAAATGTGATGCGATGGAATGAGGATGTTCTGCCTGCTCTCCCTCCCTTTTATCTCTACGACGACGGATAAATGCTGAAGTAAGCGGAACCCTATAAACGAGCTCGAGCCAGCTTGCTGACCTAGCAGGAGGAAAGGATCAACTCCAAGTAGTAGTAGATCCGACGGCCCGCGGGAAAAGGCACCACTGTATCTCACGCCGCGGCCACCTTGGCGAAAGGAGACCTTGAGAAGGACAAGGTAAGAAAACCCTCGTTTAGGTTTCAATGTTTCCCAATCGTGATCATGGTGTCAAAGCGCAGCGCTCATTGTGTAAAGTTATGCTGGCTGAGGGTAAAATGTCACGACGATTAGTTAGATCTGAAGCTAGAGTGCTTACCAGACATCTGCATCAAACGGGTGCCGCAGGTTGACGATGTGATTGGAGATAGGTCATCATTGTATTCATTGCGTCTGATGTTCAACCTGTTATATACAGGGGACCCGATCACGCAAGATGGCGACACCATGTCGCCATCTTTACATCGTGACTTCGTTACCTAAATGTGATGTGACCCCTACACCCTGCTGGTTACCAACATCCCCTGATGAGTCAGAGTCATTGGTCACTTGCCATCCCAGATTCTCAGGTGACATTGTTCCCTTTTGTGTGGTCCATGAACTGCAGGGAGAGAGACAGTAACTCATAAATGCAAGGGGCACTCAAATGACATCTCTCTTTCTCTTCCCTGTGGTTCAGATGAAAATGTAAATAACCATGCAGGTGGCTTGCAAAGTTGCCTCTGGTCCTGGACTCCTTGTGTCTTGTGCTACCACACCATCAGCATCAGCACCTCATTTTTGTCCAAGAATGAGCATTTGCACCTGCAAAGGTGTAGTCCCAAACATCCTAAATTCAATACATCTATCAACTATAGTAAGCTTTTTGTCCCTGCTTGGACAAAGTAATATGATGTTTCATTTCCTTCCTCATCACAGGATGCCCAAAGGGTTGTCAAACAAAATAGTACCCACATGTACGTCAACCATATCAACAAATATTATATGGACAACTACTACAAAGATGTATTGATAAGCTATTAAGGTCAGACTAGAACCTAACCCATGCCTGACAAATTCTCTGACAAGCACATCTTATGAATCCTTGTCTGAGACCTCCTCTACATGTGCAGACCTACTTTTGGGGTGTGAGGAATCAGGGGTTTCATTCTCAACCTCTTTGATATAAGTGCTGCTATTATCAGCCAACTTTGCTGTACTTGGGCTGGATTTGATCATTCACCTTGTCTCTACAGTCATCAACATTGAGAAGCCAAAGATGAATACCATGTAGGCATGGTAGAATTTCACCAGGGGAAGAGAGGTTGGGAGTGTCAGCAAGAAGCACAATCATTCAATGATGTCCATTGTGTGTGAAGTTGAGGAGGTTGACCAGCTCAAGGATAAAAGCAGCAGTGCAAGGGTGGGCAAGTATGGAAAAGGGCAATTGACAGAAACTAGACAAGGGCTAGACAAGGGCAGAGATTGCCCAGTACTACAGTACATTAGCTAGGAATAAAACCAAGTAAAAGTAAGCTCACCTCAGCTGCTGCCTAAGAGGGCAAAAAATGACTGAGGTACCTACAAGTGGAGCAGAGGTATATATACTATGGACAGAGGTACACTCACATTAAATCATGCTGTGACAAACCTGAAAGAATGGCATCATATGTAGTAATGGATGCCATAACATCAAAAGAAATAGAAAAGTGAATGAACAAATTACATAAAGTGAATCCAAAGTTCCAAAGGCATAGGAAATTTGGATCTGGTGTGGAAATTTTTGGACAGACCTTTGGATCTTCGGGTCCATTGGAGAACTCAAGTTGCTTGAGTTCT
>JBBPQO010000446.1:0-10686 GCA_038092535.1 Xerocomus subilludens | reverse complement strand
CTCTATTTCCCATTACTGTCACCATAGAATTCATTATTATTCTATGGTGACAGTAATGGGAAATAGAGTGCTATTTTGATGTAGCTACATTATATGAACAATATTAAGTGTTGGCTAGTCAGACAATAGCCAATATCCCATGATCTGACTGAGATACCACTATTTAATATACATGCTCAAAGAAGTGTCCCAATGAGTTATCATTTTGAAATGGCTACCATTTCATCAGATGTTATCCAAACCCCTTAATTCTTGCAGTGGAAGAGAGCCAAGTGTGTGTATTGCATTTCATACACTCATAGTTTAGGGTTAGGATTAGTGGTTTTTGGGAATTATTGCCTTTAGTACAAAACATGCAAACATTGGGACACTTATTTGAGCCACTGTATCTCTTTCACATGTAATTGTCTGCAGTATAGCTTGGAGGCAAAACCCTTCTAATTTGCTTGCTGTATCTACTATTTTGCTAAGTGAGGCACAAACCTCACATTCTTCAATTTATTTATTTCTTCTCTGGTATATTTTGAGTAGTTAGATGTGGACAGTAATTATATTCTTTGCTCTTTCCATGTGTGTGTTTATCTTCAAGCCTTATGTTGGCTCTACATGGGGAGGGTGTTAGGGGCTAATGCCTAATCAGACATTGGAGCTCCATGCCCCACCAATTGTAACTACACATCATGTAGTCTACAGTGTATGTGATATCCTGCATCACATGTGTGACATAGTACTGTACTATATGAAGCAGACCTCTATAGGAGGCCTGCATTCTTACTTTTACCTCTACAACTTACTGTGAATACATACCATTTGTGTTCAATTGAGTGAGCTTGAGGAAAAGTGGGAAGCTCACATAACAACCTTTTATAGCATTGTTCTACATAGGGTTCATCCTGAAGGAATGGAAATGGATTTAAATAATAAAATAAAATAAAAAGGATTCTGTTTTTGTCAATAAGTCATTGCCTCAAGTGTGATTCTGATTCTCTCCTTCCTTGCATTCATCATCCCCTGCCAGCCATGTTTCATTGTGACACTTGAGGATATTATAGTAGGCAAAATGATGTACAGTAACTGCTACACATTCACAGCCTGTGTGTAAAGTACCTACAAGCAAAGTTAAAGAATATACAGTACTTAAACCTCTAGGAATCATCCTAAACACATTCCAAGATCCAACGTTGATTTTGACTATTCTGTTGTGGCAACTCAGTAACAATTACCATATATAAACAATGCCCACATACATTACGAAGCAATGCCGAGACCTGGGCTCGGGATCAGACCAATCAGCATGAGCCATGTACGAAAACAATTGGCTTACGTGTTGAGGGCGATGAGTAAGATGTACAGCCGTGGCGTTTGCAGCATTTCCGATCCTGTCCCGAGTTAGCATTAGTGAAATGACGTAGGTGATAAGGGATAAAAACAGCTGACACATATGAATCACCCCTAGGCTCGATGGTCCAAGCGGTATGCTCACCATCCGAATCACAGATAAGTTCGTTCCCATCCCCGATACACAACAGTACGATCGCATTCTCTCTGCGACCCACGATGCTGTAGGCTCCATCGGCAATACTGGAAATCGACCACTAAACGAAGCGGTGGGTGAATTGATCCACATCGACGCAGGTAATCAACGAACCTTTTGTGAATTACTGAGCGGATCAGATTTTTGCACAACGACCATGCTGTCTTCGTCTTGTGGGCACGTAAGGTATACATCGGCAACGTTACTTTTGATGCGAAAAGTACCGTCAGAAATGCGTGGAGGAGCAGCAGCCTGTACTTGAGGGCGATTGTTCGACAGAGTGACTGCTTTCGTCAACTCTTCTGACGTGGGTTTGGTGAGTGATTCAGTCGAACGTAACAAGGATTGCCAAGGAACGTACCAATGCGCGATTCCAGTGCACGGATTTCGCCGCGGACAGTCTCAATCCCAGGCTGAGATGGTTGTTGAACATCTTGACGACCAAGGTAGTACGTGGGAATAATATTGTTGAGGTTGCGTAGAGTGATTATCCCGTTCTCGCCGGCGGTTGCGAGAAAGCTGTTATCCAACGAAAGTGCAATTGACCACAGTCGGGGGTTATGCGGATGATCAAATACGGGTCCAAATCGCTCAGACGTGGAAGTGTCCCAAAGTGACAGAGAACGACCAACAAATGATGCGATGAATTTTCCGTTCCTGGGTAGAGCGATGGATACAAAGGCATTCTCCAATTCTCCAGGAACTGTCCATTCGGAAATAAAGGTGCCCGTGTCGACGAAAATTTGCCTGATTACGGCGTCCGAGGATATGATAAAGATACGCCGGGAGTCACTTGACCAGGCGATGGGATTGGTCGAGTGAGATTTGACCGATATGACTCTGAGCAGCTCGCCATTGTCCGTGTTGTAGATTCGCAATTCGCGGTAAAGCGAGACAGTGGCCAGGTAATTCCCGTCTGGTGAAAACTTGACGGATACCACGTGCTTATCGTGCAGGAGCGGACCTACGAGCCGTATACCAGTCGAAATATCCCAGATGAACACTTTGTGGTCCGTAGAGCCCGTCGCGAATCTGGTCGAGTCTGGAGAAATGTCGACCGTACGCACCCAATTTGTGTGCTCATCCACCGTGAAGGCACTTTGGTGAGTAATCCTGTTCCATACGGTGGCCACCTTCTCCTCGCCGCTGACGATCCACTTGCGATCACCTGATACGGCTAATGACTGGACGCCGCTGTTCGATCTGAACGCCTGACCAACCTCCCTGCCATCCTCAACACGCCATTGTCGGATCATCCCATCCTCGCCACCACTGAGGACGTGCCTGCCATCCTCCAAGAAAACGAGTGACCATACGGCGCTACTCCCGTCGACTTCGAGAGTTCTCGTGTTGTCTGGGTAAAGGATCAGTGTTGACCTATCTCGCAGCCCGTACTCACTCATTATCACACCTCTGGGCGTGGTCGCGTACTATCAAAAGATGGTGGACACTGCGTACCAAAAAGAAGTGTGAAGAAGGGCATTAAATGCATCGGAATATAACAGCTCCGGTCACGGATCATGAATGCGTAAGTTTGAGTCAGTGCTGTGTAGTCACGGTTCCGAAGAGGAAAGCTTGATGACCCCGATGTCGAACGGAAACACAGCATCACAACGCCCACGTTCGAGCGAATTGTACTTACCTCATGGGACAGGAAGGATTGCATGCAGCATGGGTTGAATATCAGCACAATACTGCTCAATGTTCGCCGCAGAGTCGGACGGTTCGAAAATGGTTCTTGAAGTCTGTGCTTCAGTCACATATGTCGGACATCAGAGTCACACATGAGATGAGCAAATTAAGATGAATCATGGCTGCGAACGTGCGTGGGAAACAATCGTCTGCCACTTCGGGCTCTATACTATTATTCATCGTGCCGATCATTTCTTCTTCGATTGAACACGTGTACTTTGTCGCAGTATTCTTTCCATAGGAACTTCGCGAGAAGCGCTCGGCCTAACTAGGAAGATCTTTGTCGCTCGGTAAGTCCATCTTTCCCACTACAGCATATGGTACCAGGCCCAACCCCACGACAACATCCTCGTGGTGACTCTCTCAAGACCATCCCAAGGCATCCCAAGGTTGTCGGTGCCCACAATGGATCCATCCTACAAACCTCCCAGCTTTTTTGGTGACAACACCGACTTCGACAAGTGCTTAACCAGCAGACTTGACAAGGGCAAGCGAAGAGCCGAAGGTATGATTTGTTCAAATTACCCACTGAGATCAAGTCAAACGGCGCTTCTAGGGCCTTTGGAACAGGAGGGACACGTCTCCTATTACTGAAATTCACACCACATTCTTCAGACTCGGTCATCCTGATGGAGTCTGCTGGAGATCCTGAATCAACGCGTTCTCCTCCATCTATTTCTATCGATGCAAACCCTAGCATGGATGTCATTGTCTCCGATGGCGACGAAAGTCAGTACGAGTCTGCCCATGAAGGAAACTCATTGAATGACGAGGTGTCTTACTTAGCTCCAGTTGATATCCGATATTTGACCTTGGATCCACAAACAGACACAGACACCCCGCCTCTCCAACGTGATGGATTGGACTTGGCCTACTCCCTCAAAGGCATGTATTGCATCCTCGACCTGATTTCAGAGCAGGGAAGTGGTGGTCTTGGTGAGTATCTCACTCAGACCTCTCAAAATTCATTCAAAGAATTCATAAATGGTGTTTGTCTGGATGCATACTCATTGATGACCAAAGTCAATTTCAAGGTCCTTGATAACTATGTCATCAAACCCATTGTAAAGAGGTAATTGTCCCTCTTTCAGCTTGGTGTGATCAATGGGACAATGTATACTGTCCATTTGGAGTTGGGCATCCTCTATAAAATTAGCACTTTATTTGACAGTGCAGCACAGTTTCTTGTTGACTTTGATAGAGATGTCTACATCATTACAACACCAGAGCAAATGGGGTGTCCTTATCAAACAGTTGTTCTTAATTGGCTTGAGCAAACAACTTGGGACAACTCAACAGCAAATTCTGTCTGTTGAATTGCATCACATTCATGAGGTCTGTTTAAAAATCAACCCCATTCAAAATACCCAACTCCAGGACCATTCACAGGTACCTAATGAAAATATGTGATCAAGTCATGTCCTTGATCTCACCTGAACATGCAAAAACCATCCTCTGGAGTGAGGAAGTTCATGAAAACAAAGATGACAATAAAATGCTCAATACCAACCTAAATGAATTGGACTGGATGTTCACATTTGAGGTTGCACAAATTAAAGAGCAGGAAGAGTTAGTGACTGTTCATGAGGGCTTCAAGGTCAATTCATTTTGTGCCCTAGCCCCTGGTGGCATCCCAACTGATAAAGCTGGTATACATACAGTATGGTATTGCAATCTTAGGCTGTTTTGCAGGCAATTGCACTTCCTGAAGCACCCACTCAAGATCTGGATTCAATTATCTCTGTTTTGGTCACAACATTTTGCATTTTGATGAGATAATGTAAGGATATGTGACAGTGGCACACCAGAAAGCAAGAGTCAAGCAAGAAACCTTTACACAACATACAATTGAGTGATTGCAACTTGAATCACACTTGTGAGTGTGCTTTGTTTGGGGGGATCACACTCTCACTACTCATCTTCTCTGGTTGATAGGAAACCTGACCAGCTCTGCCTAAATGAGAACATGAACAATAAGTTTGAATCTTGGTTAATTTCAGCCTCAAGAAGTGATTTCTGCAGCAATGTAGGGAATGGAAACATGAATCTGAAGCCATCCAAAACACTACATACACTCATGTCAAGAAGGACACTCTATATGTGTCAGTGAGATTGCAAACAGACCTACCCATAATAGAAAGGTGGTGCAGTTATATTTGTCAGTCTCAACTATCTTTGGTTTGCATTGTTTGGCTGCTCACTGGTGGAAATATTTGATGCTTTGATCAAGGAGCATTCATCTACCATGGGGTTGATGGAACAGGAATGCCTATGGATGATCCAGGTGTGTGTTGTGTGCTCTGAGAAGTGACATAAGTATACTGTACATTGATTATTGTTTCAGAGCCTCTTTGTCCCATGACAAATGTTCAGGTCACACAGCAACAAAGCAAAGACTTTGAGAATATCAATATCTCCAATCAGGATCTATGAATTGCCAAGAAGTGTATTCAAGGAGCTGGGGCCATGCTTGGTGAAGGAATGCTGACATCTGAGACTCAATAAGAATGCATATTGGTAGATCTTGGTGGCTGTATTGGAGAGGTATGTCAAGCAGATCAAGGCAAACATGGAAGTGAATAACAGAACTAGCCATGAAACTACATGATCCAAGTCTGAATCCATTGACATGGTCTGCTAGTATCCTGTTGGCTTCTTTGTCTGGTGGAAGCAACATGGAAAGCATAGTGGGTGACCTCTGAGTTTGTAGCATGATGGTGACAGTAATAAAGATCTCTGACAGTCAGTTTTCTGTCAGTTGCAGCAGGATGTGGTGCAGTATGAACGATATACTCCACAATTCAGGTGCTGGACAGACAGGGCAAAGCAGAAGGCATATGAGCAGTTGCAGGTCAGCATCAGGAGAACACTAAAAAAACTCATGCCTGCTGTGCATAGCATACAAGAACAGGAGGGTAACATAAGGGGGAGGAGCAAGAGCATGGTTGCTAGCTAAATTTCATGTGTCTCAACTTTTTTAGGTCCAACTCATAGAGACTGAAGTTTATTGTGGAGTTATTGTGGAAGCCAAAGGGACCACTGATGCATTGAGGTATCAGTACATTTGGTGTAGTGTTTGTAATGTATGTATGTTGTACAATATGCAGATGCAATGCAAGTCAAAAAACAATATTGGAATTACTGATTTTCTGCACTAAGGTATGTACATAGAGTGTAACAGTAAAAGACCCCTCAATGCATTAGTCCTCCTCTTGGCTTCTGCAATGGCTCTGCAGTCCCAAAGAACAACCCTGAAAGTTGGACCTAGCATGGTGCAAACAGTCAGCTAGAATTCACATAATCTGTGAATTAAAAGATATGCCCACTCATCATGTCAAGCACTTGTGTGTATGACAACAGGATGGTTGCAGCAGTTGGCATGAGTGAATCCCTTGGTATATTGTTCTGTGCATCACACACAATATTGACCATCTGACACAGGTGCCTTGAAGAACCATCCTGACTGAATAATACAGCATGGAAGGAGACCACTTTTCTATACTCACCAGAGATTGCTCATTAGTTTTGGACATTGTGCATTGTGCAAATGACAATGCCTACTCAAGGCAGATAGCCATACAGCACAGATCATGGATGACATCATCTCCAATTTGACAGTTTCCATCTGACAGGAATATGATGACCAGGGATATGTATCAAAATTCTGCTGTTAGAATGAAGAAAAGATGTGACCTTTACCTTTCTGTGCTCCAGCTTTGCTCCATAATTGCTTGTGCTTGTTGAATTGTAATTGTGAAGTTGGTACCATGAGTGGTATAAAATTAAGTAGAGTGTCTAACAACTGATCTGGTGTGCTTGCCAAATTATTTCTGATAGGTGCTATGAATTTAGCATCAAACAAGAGCACACTATAGGCATTCCTTTGCACAATGTTCAAATTTGTAATTGCTGCTGTATGTGCCATCCAGAAACTATGCAGCAATGCAAGAACAGAACCATATTCATTATTTGAGTGAGCACTGATTTGAGGAGTTGCTGGTGTATTGAGGAGTGGCTTTTGATTATCCCAACTCATTAAACTGGAGCTATTTATAAGGATGATCAGTAAATCTACCCCAGATGAAATGAAACTGAGCCTACCAATTAGCAATAAAGATAATATCAAAGTTGAATCAAATCAACATTTCCAGCCACAAGGATGTATACAGATGGATGAACTCACACATGGAAGGCTTGTTGCATATCCACTGGATTCCTGCAAGAAAATTGATGCCCATACTATGAGATGTAGCCCATTCCTGTGGGGTGGTGTTAGGATTCAATGGTGCATGGAAAAGGGAAAGACACAGTAAGATGGTACAGTATGGCCACACAGCCATTAGTTTCTGTATGATTGGAGCCTATCATTCACATCTGTTAACAACCCTCTGCAAAACAACTGAGACTGGTGTACCTCCACATATGGCATCACTATGAGCAGATGTCAATTGTCAATGATCACCAAAGCACAACTGAAATGAAAGCATATCATTTCGCAAAGTTTGTTTGCTCTTCTCTTGAGTATGGGTCCTTGAAACCTGTCCAGCATGATTCAGACAGACAGACTTCAAGCCAATGCAAATATCACCCACCAGTCCACTTCCAGAATAAACTGTGTGTCAGCATGTTTTTTGCTCAACTGGGTTTAGATTGCAGCCTGTTTGTGAGGTGTTTCAGCTCTTCATTGCCAGTACATGCTGCCTCATCATCCACATGACAATAATCCATGTGGATGTGCTGCCCCATCACAGAGCAAATGAGGTTGCACATCATCAGTGCACCTTTGTCATTGGTGGAGAACTTGCACCCTTTGATATCCAGTGGTACATCATCTGGGCCATCAATAATCCAGCAGGTATGTGTTACAATTCACAGCTACATGTGATGCACCCCTATCCTTTCCTTAATGACATCATCCCTCTCTGTCATCTTTCAATCCTAGCAAGGGGGTGGATCCCTCTAATAAGGTTCTCTTAGATATCCTTCAACCCTAGTAAGGGGATCAACCCTCTGTCACCACTCACCATCCTTCCTGTCATCCATCCTTCTTGCCATCCTCTGTCCTTGTCCTTGTCCTTGTCCTCTGTCCTCATCCTCATCCTCTGCCCTCCTCGTCATCCTCTGTTCTCCTCGTCATTCTTTGACCTCTTCTGATGTCATTATCTTATTGTCCTTATCTGGACATTTCTTTGTGTTCTTCTTGCTTATCCTCTCTTGGGACTTATCCAGGATTCCCCTGGGACTTGCCTTACCTCATGGTCATCCTGATCCTGATCTTCTTCTTCTGTACGATCCTCCATTTTCTCTTTTATATTAACTTCCTTTGTCCCTATTCTTCTTTGATCTATCAGACCCTCTATACAAGGCTTGCCTTCCTCATTATCTCTCTTATCTTTTGTCATCTTGCTTACTCTTTGTTCTCTGATATTCTCCAATATTCATCATATCATTCTTATCTCTTGTCATTCTGTTTACTCATCATTCTTAGACATTCTTCTCCATTCTATTTGCCTCCCCTGAACTCTTGGTCTCTAGTATATATGTCTGGTGATACTATTTTGTAATCTATGCAATACAAGTGTAACATTAAGTCTCCTCCCTCAAGTTCTCAGAACTATCCTCAGTTGAGTCCTCTACTTGAACCTTTGTCCCTTCATTGTCTCTTGAACCTTAATTCAGATGTCAGTCTCTTCGTAAGTATCGTCTGAGGGTGTTGTCTAGTAAGCAGACATTGGCATCTGCTTTGTGTAATAGTATTCAACATGAACCCATGGCATGTCTCATGCTCTTGCTGCATATGGCCTTTGAACAAGTGATTAGCACTTGCTAAGATTCTGGATCCAGACATGCAACATATCAAGAGGTAAAGTGCAAAAATAACCACAATTGTCATACCTAATGGAATATGAGGTGAGGGACATGTAAAGAATGACAGCCATACTTTACTTTGCAAAAATAGACAACCTTTTCATCTATGTTGTGGTTGTGAGATCCCTTGTGATTTGTGGTGCCTGGCAGCATTTCAAGTGTTTTGCAACTATCAATCCCATGCATCATGAGCCAAATTTGGGAGGCACAAGATTCTCAACAAACCATATGAATACTATAACAACCATGAGAATTGAAATAAGTAAGCTTTGGGGCCAGACAACACACCTTGGTATACTGGAAGGTTTTTTTTTGTCTGTATTATGCTTGTTTCAGGTAGGGCCAAAAGTAGACTCAAATAGGTTCAAGGGCACAATGAGGTTGAGAGACTATTGATAGTTTTTATGGGTGAGGGATGTCCTCACTTGCTGAAGAGTTCAAAGAGCAAAGACCTTGATCAAAGCTTAAGGCAGGCTTACAGAGATCTGGGAAAAGAGATATTGTAGATTCAAAGAAGGCTACTGTTAAAGTTGAGCCTAATCTCCTGATGAAACTCTAGAACTCTGGAGTTAGTGTCTGGATGGAAGGGACATTGGCTTCACCTTATGTGATGCACTCTTGTCAAAGTCAAGTCCCCAGTATTTCAGAGGGATGGATGTAAGGCAGAGGGTCAGAGGTCAGATGTTGGAGGGCCAGAGGTCAGAGGTTGGAGGGTCAGAGGTTCAAGCAAGTGGTGGGTTAAGATTAATGAGCTGAGGGAGAGAATGACAAGAGGAGGTCCAAGAGGGTGAGGAGGAAGATCAGAACTAGAATCAATATTTGAACTAAGGGTACAGGATCAGGGTACAGTGTTTATATACAGAACAAAGTGACAGTATTGCCAATTCAAGCGGAGCTCTGGAGAACCCACCTATCATGTGAGTGACAGCATTGGCATTTAAATCATGTCTGGTAGCCCCTACATGTTGGAGGTGAGACACAGTAGTGATAGATACTTGATATAGCCCCCTGGTGTCAGCACCTGTCAGAATAATACAAACAGTCAAATGAAATATCAAAGGTAGTCAAACAGTGAATAAACACATGCAAGTCTGATGACTTCAACTGGTCTTGTAAGCAAGAACACTCCAGAGATTGTGAGAACAAAAGACTGGAGGTATGGAGTGAAAATCATGGATATGACAGCTACAAGGCATAGTATGCCAAGTAGGTCAAGGTTAAAAGCACAGAGATGCAAAGACAAGGTTTATATACTAGAGAAGATCTAGTAGAAGAACTGGATGAAGAACTAGAGGAGGATATAATATAATGAGGGGAGTGGTGACAAGGACAGTCACACTGTAAGTGTCTGGGACTCCATTGAAGACAGATGGAGCACAGATAATAAGGACAATTGATATAAATATGACCAACTTGCTGGCAAGAAAAACATGCTTCATGATAACATGGATGGGTGAAAGGGAGCATGTAATCATAAGGTTCACCATCCACAGTTCCTAAATCTGGACCTTGTGCCAAGCTTCTGCTCATTCTATGGTGAAAAGTTCCTTGGCTGTCAAGGGGAAGGAAGATGCTGATGGAGAAGAGGGAGG
>JBBPQO010000445.1:0-10698 GCA_038092535.1 Xerocomus subilludens | reverse complement strand
TTAGGGTTTATTTGGTGATATGGCATTTAGTTCACAACCTTCACGTGATCTGTGTATGTCTGACAGAGGATACTATTTCCAATATACCCACAACCCACCCCATTGAATTGTTATCATATCTTATTGAATTCAATGGTTCTCTGATGACAGTGCTTTCATTGTTTGGCCAGGATTTATCTAATAGTGGCTCATCTTGAGTGACTCTGCCCTGTCCATGCTATTGTGGGGACTACAGAAAGCACAAACAGTGCATCCACTGTTGGGCTGATTGTTTACTACTGATATAGACTTGTAGGAGAAGCAAAGTCAGAGAAGTGCAAAAGGATAATCTGATAGCAATCATAATGTGTTAACATGAGATCTTTCTTCCCCTTGCTGTTTGAGCGATGTAGTTCGTGCATTTCCAGACCCCCCTGAAATGCACAGAACAGCCATCTTAGGACTCACAATATGCACAACAATCCACTGATATTTCATGGGTGTCATGAGGGTTGCACACAACAGCTCACATAAGACATAGACTGTGCTTCTGTGTTTTTGGACTGATGAGAGGGATATTTGTTCATTTTATGTCCTACATGAAGTGCCTAATAGGGCCCACCATAATACCACAAATACACTATCCCACCATCATTCCATTCAATAACGTCAAAAGAGTCAGGTCCCAGTAAAATTGAATGCAATGTCTGGCATGATCATATTTCATTAATACACATACACATATGCATCACCAATACTATTGCATTTGCATGTCCACAAAGTCAGTGTCACCATGATATCCCATATAACACATCTCAGAGGTTGTGTTTGAGATCCATGATATAACATGGGTTTCATATTCCCACCTGGCCCCACAATTTCCATACACATCCACAATACACCCACCATAGGTATCCACTATTATGACAAGCACTATCACGCATTTCAGGACCCCCCTGAAATGCATGATAAGACACATCATATGGTGGCTTGACCTGGGTCTAAGCAGTATCTTTTTATACAAATTTGATAACATACACTTTATGCTGATAAGATAATCATGTGTAGTAGTGGGAACCATTGGTTGTCATGTATGTGCCATATGGGTGGACACCTGGACAAAGTTGGTGCTTAAAATAGATGGCTAATATGTGTTTCATGCCCAATATTACACACCTCATCTGAGGTGAGACATCACACACATAGCAAATACCACGATGTGTGCGAAACGTGAAGTGATTTCCATTGGCAAACCCTTCCCTAACCCTAGCTATTTACAACAATGTCCTAGAATGGAGACAAGAAAAGTGGATTGCAATTTCTGATACCAACATCAATGCTTTGTGCCATTTCCACCAAGTGCAAACTAGAGCTTCCTCCTTCTTCCAGGATTTCATAATGGAGAAGGAGAAATGGGCCTGGATTAGTGCCAGAATCCATGAGAACAGCTGTGGCCTCAACATGGGTGTGGTAAGGGAATGGAAGGTGAGTGGAGTGCCTAGTGCCTAGTGCTGGTAGATCAATAGCTATCACAGTTGGTTACAACAACTAGTCATGAGAATATTGTGTGGGTCTGCCCCTCTTGTGGGGGCTTCATTAAAACAATTGGAGTATGTATTGATATGGTTTATGCCACCACCAGTGCTTGCTATGGTACTCACCACAGCTAGCCTATAGACTTTCTTTTTCCTCCCATATTCACCCACACCATCCAGCTGCTAAGCAGGGACCAGATGTTCTGTTCTTTTAGCATGTTTGCATGAAGAGGCAACTGCCCCAGAAGAAGCTGTCATACACCACACCAAGGAGCCTGGAGCTGCCTGCCAGGGTACACCTATGTGCTCACCAGGCAGGGCCTGCATCAGTGGTCATAGACCCAACCACCTACACTAGTTGGCTCCAGGACCTCAAGCTTGATGTCCATATGTATGATAATATATGGACAGATTAGGGCTCAGTCAGTCAACCATTCAAATTGCAGATCACAGAAATACTCACTGTTAGCTGAGCATATCTCAGCAAAGAAGGCCAATGGCTCAGCACCTTCAGAACATGTCAGCTTCATCCTGGTGGCAAGGCAAAGATAAATATAGCCAGCAGACTTGAGTAAATTTCATGATTGGGGATCTTGACTAGTATGATCAGATCATGTAGTGGTAGTCTGACAATTGCTTCTATTGTCAACATGGGCAGTCCCTCTTGTGTGAGGTGAGAACTTACAAGGGGATAGTGAGCTTATCTCATATCAATATTGGTCATGGGATAACATGCCTGTGCGCAAAGGGACAGAACCACCTTGTCCTGGTTTGCCTGCATTCTGTACTTTGGATGTATTCCTGCAGAGGATAAAGGAGCTCACGCTTGCTCGGAGCAGCGCTGTTTGCAGCGTATTTTGGTTAGGGAGATCCGACAACAGAGGAATGTTGAGCATTTTCAATAGTCGGCCGCATTCGTTCCCATCTCCCCATGGCGGCGTCGTGACGAGGACAGACCGACAGAGTATCGCAGCGCGCCTCAAAAACGGCAACGTAAACGCATACAACAACCTCTCCAACCTCGCCTCTCCAAACAAATCAAACACGACTGTCGCCGTATGCTCAAACACGGGCGAATGGCGCACCACAGACATGAAAAACATCCGCACGTCACCAAACAACTCGGTATGGCTGCGCGTCACCACCGGTATTGTGTTGCACGTTCGCGCCTTGTTCAAGTCATACACCATGCCGATGACCGTGCGCGCTAGACACGCATAGTAGCAGAGCACGACGACGTATGGGAGCATCTCCGGCGCGATGGCGGCCGTTTCGCCGAGCACCGTAAACGGATCGCGGAGCAGCAGAGGATATGAATAACGTCAGCGATGTCCTGCTCCATTCCGGCAACAACCGCTTGATAATCGCATGCTTGATCGCCTCCTTGCCTCCGTCCAGTCGTCCTTCAAACTCGACCTTGGCCAACGACGCCAAACACCCAAGCAAAGATCGTATCATCCGTACTTGGCTCTCTGTAAGACCGTCAGCAACGTTCCCGCTCACGCCTGTCCCGCGTGTCGCCACCTCGATCGAAACAATCGTATACCCGACAAGTTCCTCTGGCAGATAAATCCCCGACCCTCTCTCACCAAGGTCCGGCTCCGGTCGATCTCGTAAATGCCGCGTCTGCTGCGAAACAATCTTGGCCACGTTCACTACGCTGTCCAACATCTTGAACGCCTCGAAATTCTCCCCCCTCCGAATCTGAACCGCATAACTCGGATCCTGCGCGCTCAAAAATACAATCTCACCCGTCCCGTTCCGGAACTGCAACGAATCCATGATCGTATCTGGTTGCGACTTGAGAATCGATATCCCCACCGCACGGATGCAGTCTGGAAACGCGACATTCGTAGTCGGGAGCTCGATGGTTGTGAGATGGGAAGGATAATGTTTCCCAGGCTCTTGCAGAGTGGACAAATGTATTCCTTGCGAAGAATATTTTCGGGGTGGTTTCGCGTCGCGTGCGACCGGTGTTGTTGACGAACCGACTGATTGTACACCTGAAAACACTCCATGTGCATCATATGCCCACACATGGACGCATGCAACCCAAACCGTGTATGCTGTGCCAGGAATCCGTCAAAGTTGGGCCCAAATTGCGTCACGTCCTCGTGATAGTCCACGTCTACGGACGGAAAGGTCGTCGACAACGACCCATGCCGAATCCGATCGAGCGAATGGGGCATGCCCATCAACTCGTTCAGATATGTGGCATGACCATCGGGATGTTTCCGCAGCAATCGACTAGGCTGAACGAGCCCAAGTGTTCCCCACGGCTTTGAGTCGTTGAGGTCCTCCTGACACACGATACACGATCCATATTGAACGACTTCTTCGGGCGTCACATCCATATCGTCTTCTTCCTCATCGTCCACGCCTTCGAAGTTGATCGCGAAACTCGCTTGTTGGGCCTTGATCTGAGCCATGATCGCCTCTTGACGCGCCTTGGCCGCCCGCTTCTTGACTGTCTCCGCATTCAAACCAGGTTCTACCACCGTCACGACCTTGCGACGCGCCTGCACCTCCTCCGGAACGAACTTGATCATCTCTCCTAAAATCCATCCCACCCGAGCCGTATAAGACTTGAAATGCTCCACAAGCTCCGTCGCACAAATGACATCAATCAAGTTCTTGCCGTCCTCGAACACTTTGAGCGCAGACAATCGAGAATCGCATCGGCAGATGGGGGCGTCATTCCCGCCGCCTCCGTCACCACGAGCATGTTGTAGATCGCGTAGAATATCACCTGGAGAAGGACCTCGGATTCCAAGAGGGACGGCAAAATCGAAAACGGACCCGTCTCAATGCCAATCGGTTTCGGCACGATCCCAGGGTCCGCCTCCCCCGTCTTCTGCTTCAACCGCGCCTTGAGGACCGCTTCGACCTCTTCCCGTCTATTTCGTGCATAGTGGTAATAAAACGGATTGACGCCATCGTACAATGCGTCCTTTAGTTCGTAGGTGCCCGTATCGGCCGTTGCTTCCGGCGCTCTAAAGCTCGCGACTTGTCGGAGGACGTGTTCGAAGCAGACGTCGTCCGCCATGCGTTCGGCGACGCGCTTCACGAGGTCGGTATAGGAGCACGGCCCAGCCGCGAGCGCGTGGATAATCTCGCGCCGAACGGCAACCGGAAGCGGCAGCTTGGTCGCACTGCTCTTCTCAGTCAAGAGGGTGGTGATGACATACAAAACCTCCTCGATCATGCTCGACAACTGAGGGCCCTCGTAGGTCGGATGGATGACTGCCCCACAGAAAAATTGAAGGAGATTGAAGCGGTCGAGGATGCTCACGATAACTGTGTTCGGGTCGAGGACAATGAGAGACGTTTGAAGGATGAATAAATATTGGTCGTAGCACAGCTCGTGAAGCATGAAATCGCGGTAGTGCAGTAATTGACCACGTATCGGAAGACGTTGCGGACCCAACACCCAGAGCGGATCTGAGCGACCACTGCGAGCACCAAGGACCAAATTAGACTCTCGAGCGGAACGAACACATTGCGAGACTTACCCCGCAGAGGGAAATCGATCAGTGTGAGAATAGCCTCCTCGGTTGCGATTCGCATAACCAGATCCCGCACGCTCGCGACGCTAGCTCGACTGAGCGATTCTTCCGAAAGCATGTCGACGTTTGTCTAAAGCTCTGTCAACAGCCAATGCAACGAATGATGAAAGCTGACCCAGCCCTCCAAGACGTCGAAGTCGACGACCGTATATTCGACATCACCAAAGAGAACGTCGTGGTACATGGGCGTTGAGAACTTGTTCTTGTCAAGCTTGTCGTCTTCCAACGTGCATACCGAGAGAACATCTCGTACGACGATCGAGATGGCGTTGATGAGCTGTGACGGCGTCGCCCAACTAAAGGCCTCGCCGTATACCTTGATAACGCGCGATAGAGAAAGTGTGACGTTGAAAACGCTTATCCAAGCGTCCGTCTCGTATTCGATGTGATTGGTGGCCGCGCGGTTATTCGGATGGACGCACATGAAAAGCTGGCACAGCTTGGCAAACTTGCGAATAAAAGTAGGATTGCTAGCGATGAGCTGTTGGACGGGTTCATTATGGCAGAGGTACCGGAGGTCGCTCAAAATTGGCATGAACCGCTTGGACTTGAACGGAAAACTATCCACGTCCAGTTCCGCGACCTCAGAGGTGTTTCCCGGGGCGTTGAGGATGCGTTTGTCGACAATGTGGTTGGTGAAAAAGTTGATGATGATATCGAGCAGACGTGTGACGAGATCGTGGTACCGCACGATATGATTCGCGACAGACGGAACAGTAAAGAGTTGGAGGGCAAAATATTTGATCGACGGTTCTGCTTCTCTATCGGCAAGGAAATATGCATCCACGATGCGAGGATACACGGCCGCAAAGTGGCTCCCTAAAAGTTGGTGTCAACTGCTGGCAAGAGTTTGACTGGGGAAAGGCCAAACCAATGGCGAGTTTATGAGGGTGGGATAGCATGAGGAGGGATGCATAGATCTCTTTCAAACTGATGCGTGATTTCTTCCACAGTCGGGTATGATATAGAAACAGCCAGTCGAACCTACAGGAGTTGGGAATCTCGTTGGAGAGGTCAGGAAGGTGGGATGCAGAACCGTAAATGTTACTCGGCGTCTGGGAGAGAGTAGCTCGGCTGCGATGACCTCGCGGATGATGAGTGTATCCGTTCCGAGTCTGCTGCGGGTGAGGTTGAGGAGCCACTCGATGATAACGACAACGACCTGCTCTCTAAGCGTGTCGTATGCGTGGCGAATGGTGACACCGATCTCGATTTTGGAAATTATCTGAGCAATGTCGAGGAGACGAGATACATTGGCGTTCATGTCAATTATCTCGCGACCATGTTCGTCGATGGCGTGGGCCAACGCGGTCGCTGCCTTTCGATCACGGTTTGTTGTATCGCAAATTAGTTGAATGACTTCGTCAAAGGAGTGTTTGTCGTCGTTCCAAACGATAACGGAATACTGGTCCTTCTGCATGGGATCGGCAGTTGGGAGGAGGCGAAGGTCAGCTTCATTGGAGGGGACGCTAGGTTCGTCTGGCGAGCAGTCTAGGGTGTCGAGAAGAAAGTAGAGGGCGTAACCGATTGTGCGACCCATGTTGTCCCTGAGCTCCGGAGGAAAGGTGGCGCGAAGTGGATAATGGGGGACAGGAGGGACGTCGACATCGAAGATGGACCTCGGAAGAGCTCTTGGGGTCACATCGGGTCCTTGCACGGAGGAATCAAAGACGGGGACGGATTCGTCGAGGAGAGGGTGAAAGGGACATATAATGCCTTGGCGCCAGGCTTCGGTGTCACCACAATCGCAGCAGCCACCGGACTGTTGTGCGATGAAGAAGCCGACGTTGTGGTCCTTGTGAGAGCTGGCACGGGAGCAGCGACTGCAAAGAACACAGCTTTCGTCGAGCGCACAGTCTCTGAAGGGTGAGGGTGGAGGAAATGGAGAATGGGGGAGAAAGGACGGACTTGCAACGGAAACAACTCTCTCCTGTGGTGAATATGTGACCACAAGGACGTCCTGGCATTACGGTGTCTTCTGAGCCTGGTGCTCTGCTTGAACCTGGCTGAGAGTGGCGTGCATAGGGAGACTGGAGTTGGACAACGGAAGGAACAGATGGGCGTACGGACCCCAGAAGGCGTCGTAAAGCTCTGAAAGGATCTCTGCGCGGGTTGCGGGGGTGAAGATGTACTTGCGCGAGCCTGGCATTGTCTCGAGGGCGAAGCGAAGACGCGAGAGCGGATCAGAAGGTCGGTCTCGGGGGTTCATTGTCGGGGGGAATTTCGAGTTGAAGAAAAACATAATGCCAGACAAGGTCGATGACGATGATGGTTCATGCGATCTCAGTCTATGACTACATGACTCTCAGACCTCCTACTAACTTACGATTCGTTGGGAGACTGCACTCGTGATGATGTAAGCGGTGGCTGTCTGTCCACCACATCACAAAAAGAGTCAAAAAAAGACATGGGGTATACCCGGAGTCAACGCAGGCCGCGTTGACCCCGCCGTTGACCCCGCGTAGCGCTAAGCGGGGTCACCCGGCCTGCCGCCCGGCGTGGGAGCTCGGCAAGGGGAGAGGGGCGATCGAGTAATCATATAATGGGAGGACCCCCATCTGCAAAACAGCTGAAATGAAAAAAGCGTTGGTAGACATTTAGCGACTTACGGTACTTTACGGTCGTGGGATGGAGGCCTCTGATTGGTTGGGGATTCAGATTCGTATGTAGAAAAAGGATCTCATCCTGATAGCAAATCAGTTGCTGTTGATAACAGATTATGATCTATTGATACAGAACAAAAAAAAGAGAATACATGAACACTAAGTAGTTATCAAATTGAAGGCCTCTTTGTCTGCAAAAGAGTTGATGTAGTATTGATCATATGCATGCAAGCAGTTCTCACTCAATACCTCCCCACTGGCAATCTTTGTCTCGAACACTGGGACCAGCTCAACAATTTGCATGATATCAGTCATTGGCACAACAGCACAAAGATGATGATGATTGGCCTCAGTTGGGTTTGGGTGTTGCACTCTATACAGGCTGACACCTTCTTTGTCATCTGCTGGCTTGGTGATAACTGTGAAGAAGTTGACAAAAAGGAGTGGTAAATCAGATATTCTTGATGGTAGCTTCAACCTCAACATGAAGACAGCTTTCACTTGTGCAATATCTATGATGTTCTGAGTGAATAAACAAGGTATTGAGCATGTAACACACCCATGACCTTTGATTCCTGGTTTATGAGCACAACATCCTATACACCAAATGGGTGCTGCTGAGAGCATGGATAGGCTTGCACAAGCTGACTCTTCATGATGTAGCGAGAGCAGAATGAGAAGTGTTGTTGAACCTGAAATTTATGCCATATGATTCAAACTGTCCACCTCCAAGGAAAGGAGGGAGAACAATGAATAGCCCAAGTTCTTGAACAATATTGTTGATGAAATCTTTGACAGTGTCATTCATCCAAAAGAATACAGTCCACTTGAAACCATTCCTGATTTCTGGTATGTGCAACAATGAAATTGGTAGTGAATGGAGAGGATGTCAGGCAACAAGTCACAACAAAGGCACATGTGGCCTGATAATCAGCGGGAACACAGGGAATTCTGAATCAGAGTTCAATAGCAGGGCAATGAGTGACATTGGTTCCAGAATATGTGACCTGGACATAAATAATGGACACACAATGCACATCCAGTAAGACCTCACTGTTGTCACTGAGAGCTGCCAACTCTGCTTTGTCCCATAAATGCCCTGGTTTTTCCTTGCACACTCACTGAAGCAGCCAGGTAGTGGATGGTATGTTGAGCACTGAACATTTGACCTAGTCCAGTTGGATCAGGGTTTTGATAAGGTCTTGTGCTGGAGTACCTGTTGATATAGACGGGTATTGTAGGCTGCTGTCCAGCAACAGCATTGAAAGCCTTAGGTCATTGGTCATCATTCTCTCACTGACATGTGGTAGCAAGTCATAACCAACATGGGAACTAATCTTACTGGGCACATAGAATCATACCAGATATAGTGACAACATTGAACTTACCAAAATTCATGGATGAGAAGACTTGCCCCCTTCCATGTCCACCAAAGGATGAGCCACATAGTCCACATGATCATTATCTGCTGCCTGGACCAACAACAAAGACTGTTGCACTATTCCATCACTGGCAGATGGCAATGATTCCTACATATTTCCATGAACCTCCAATAGGAGCTTGTCCTGAAAAGAACAATGAAGATCACAAGGAAGTTTGAATCAGGAAATGAATCTGTACTTTTACCAACTTCCTCAAAAGCTTTGTGATGAGCTCCTTTTTGTACTCTAGCTCTTTGGTATCATGTATCTCCAATTTCTGCATTCAAGGTACTAATCAATGAGCTTGTTCTTGTTGATTCCTTGTCCAGTCTTCTGTTCTGTTGCAGAAATATGCAACACCACAAGACTCTGCAACATCCTGCATGGGTTTGACAATGATGTCAAGATGTTCTGCTTTGAACACTCAACATGGAATCATCTGCTGAATGCAGCAGGTGTCTCTGTCACTCACCTCATTGAACCTTGTCATCTGGTCCCCAAGTTCCTTAGTGGAGCTGTGGACCCTTGCTGGATTGATGGGAATGTCCCCAAGTTCCCTAGTAGAGTTGTGGACCCTTGCTGGATTGATGGGAATGTTATGGCAGCCACTGACAATTTCTACTCAAACAAGTACATTAATCTGCAAACATTTGAATAGTACTGAGTTCATAGTGAGGAGTAATAATGTTTATCAACAATATTAGAGCTGTTTGTACCATTGCTGCCATAAAAGTTGAAATTTCTAGGTCCACTGTGCCACCTTCATTATGATTGTTATGGTAGTCATTATAGAAAAAATCGATGTTGCATGTGCCTACATACATGGTGTCATACAGCTGAAAGGCTTCTATTTGGGGTGTAGCTGACAGGAACAGCTTCACTGATGACAATACTCAATATTGGCTGTGAATTATGTCACAGATTAAGGTAGTTTTTCCTTTTTCCTGATGTGTGTGAGGATGAGCCCATGTAGTAGAATTCTCCCAAGGTTTGTTACCAGCCTGCCTGTAATTAGTCCATCATTTGTTAGCACCCTGAGGCAGGCCTGGCAGAAAATATATTAAACTCAAACATTTGTAGGAGGGCCCAGATGTATGTATGTCAATAATTTTGTACCAGGCTTGTATATAGTAATCCATAACAATATCTGATATTATCAACTGAGCCTGTGGCTGAAGAAGTATCTCTTCCAACATTAGCAGGTGGGTCTGCAGAAGGGTGGGGAATGTGGCCCAATGTTGGCAGGTGGGCCCATGGTGGGTTTGAGGCAGTTGTTCAATATTGGTGGGTGGGTCCAGGGCAGGGTGGGAAACAAGGCCTTACATTAGTGGGTGGGCCTATGGTGGGATGCAGAACATTACCTGAGAGTGGTGGGTGGGTGCAGGGCAGGGTTGGGAATGTAGCCTGATGTTGGCAGGTGGGCCTGGAGTAAGGTGGGATATGTCAGCTGATGATGGTGGGTGGGCCCAGGGTGGGGTGGAGAATATGTACCAATAATGGGGACAGGCCCAGAGGGTGGGGTATATACCCTAGGGTTGGCAGGTGGGCCCATTGTGGGGGCCAGTATGTGGCCAAACATTGGCAGGCAGGCCTG
>JBBPQO010000444.1:0-10702 GCA_038092535.1 Xerocomus subilludens | reverse complement strand
GCAACATTCCACACTCCACCACAGGCCTGTCCGACACCATTGGGCAACATACCCTTCCCAACCATGAGACCAGTTGACACCATTGGGCAACATTCCACACTCCACCACAGGCCTGGCCAACACCATCAGGAGACATTCTGTGCCCTACCATGGGCCCTGTGGACCACATTGGGCAAAATATCCCACCCAACCCTGGGCCCACCCACAATTGTCAGGCTATGCACACTATCTTAGCCCAGGCCTGCTCTGAATCCTATGGGTCACTATATACAGGCCTGGTACAAAACCATCACCAAACATCCCACTCAGGCCCACCTGCAAATGTCATGTAAATTTCCTGCCAGGTTCACCTCAAGGTGCTAACAAACAGTGGACTAATCACAGGCAGGCTGGTAGCAAACTTTGGGAAGATTTCACTAAAATATGTGCAAAGGGCCAGGGTTGGGATTGGGAGCTGCCAGGAAAAGGACAAGCCAAAGTGCTTGAAGATGACAAGGGAATCAAGTGGAGGGGAAATATTTGCCAGCCCTAGAGGAGGTGCTGTGTGTTGGTCCAGCAAGTGTCCATGATTCAGATTTCATAGCATAGGACAACATGGATTAACTCCCAAAAGTTGGTGCAATAGACAAGGCAGTTGAAATGGATGCTCCAGACATCTGTGATTACCTCTGCATTGTTGCTCAGCTGGAGGTATTTGTAAATGGCTTGAATGAAGTGCAGAAAGGTGTGAATCCAGTCTTGGGCCATAACAGTGTACTCATCTTTGTATGAGATTTTAGATGATAACATTGCAATCTGACCCTCTTTGAGAAAGAGAGCTTGGCCAGAATCCTTACAAGCAGAAAAGGAGGCAGATTTGAGGGAATCAGTGGAAACACTGTAATTGGAATATGGACTGTCCAATTTGTATGCAGGACAGAGATAACCTTGGCTGGAGTAGAGAAATTGAAGCCATCAAGGATAACCAGGTTTTCTGGAAGGGAGCGAGCCACAGGAGCAGGGGTACTAGAAGCATGGAAAGCAGGAAGTAAGACCTGCTGATGTAGGTTTGGAAGGTCTGGAAATGCCTTGAGAGCATGTCAGACAGGGAGAGAGGAAAACAAGGGAGGAAAAATGCTGTGTGCATTGAGGGGAAAGGAAGCAAGGTAACAGAAGAGTGAATGCCTGCATCATGAGGGAGAGAAAGACACTATATGCAATGAAGGAAAAGGAAGGATGCTATATGTGTTGAAGGGAGGAGAAAAGGACCCTATATGCATCCGAAGGAAAAAAGGACAGACAATATATGTGTCATTGAAAAACTATATATACACTGTTGAAAGACAGAAAAGAGCAAACAAAGCAAGAAGAAGGTGAGAGAAGAACAATACCTATGGGAGGAGCAGTCCCTGGAGCCATAAGAAGGTCTGAGAAGTTGATTCTGGGAGCAACCTCACTATCCAGGCCTTTGGAGGCTGCTGTGAAGATTTGCAATTTATAAGTGTTGGTGGCCACCATGGCCACAGGCAGAGGGAAAAACATCCAAGTTGATAGGCATTCAAGCACTGAGGACAGGAGTGGATGGCAAGCTGGAATCCAGATAGTTGGAGAAGAGGCAATTTCTTCCCTTGAGGGGCCAGCCACCAGAGAGATTTTGGGAGCTGCACATAATTTCCCTTTGTCCAGATGCTTCCTTGGGGGAGCCAAAGCCAAGCAGCCATGACAGAAATAGGATAAAAGGTGCAGGCTATGCAAGAAAAGCACCATGAATCCAGCCCAATGTCATGGGAGTGGAGCAAGATGCAAAAATGTTGATCCAATGCTTTTGTATTGCCCAGACATTGGAGGCCAAAAACATGCCTCTGCTGCTCAGGTGCCTTGAGCAGCATAGGCTTCCAAAGCTGTAGCCTATCACCAGGCGTAGTAGGGAAATATGCACCAGGCTCAAGCAGTTTCATCACCCAGCAGGCATTAGCATAATCCTTGCTTAGTGCCATATCACAAGCATTTTGCAGACCTTTGAA
Source organism: Xerocomus subilludens (assembly GCA_038092535.1). Classification (NCBI taxonomy): domain Eukaryota; kingdom Fungi; phylum Basidiomycota; class Agaricomycetes; order Boletales; family Boletaceae; genus Xerocomus; species Xerocomus subilludens. The sequence goes on along the minus strand of JBBPQO010000444.1, from coordinate 8,699 downwards.
TTAGCATCCAGCCTTTGTATTGTAAGGGCTGTCAGTGAGAAGAGTTTATAGTAGGCATTTCATCTGGGCCTGTTCTAGTGACATAGACCTCAATAGGGCCTCCTTTCTGATTTATGACCAGGCAAAAATGACCAGGAGCCCATTGTGCTATATTGGCTGTCATAAGTAGTTGATCCAGCCTGAGCAATAGAATGCATACCTGGCAAATCCTAGACTCAGATCATATATAGTCTCAATTGGATAAATATGTGGATGCTCAGGCAGGCAATATAATCAGACACCAAAACAGAATGTTTCATGGTGGTTTGGTCAGTGTGGGTCCATCAGTAGTGGTGCTTAGGACCTTGAGATCAAAGCTCACTGCTGGTGATTCAATGACTTCCTGATCAATGTTGGCAGATTGTCAGATTGGTTGTCCTCCTAAGGCCATCCTAGTTAGTGCAATCATGTGTTAAAACACAAGCTTCATACATGGTCCAATCACCAAGGGCCATGTGGGACCTGCAGCAGCAGGGGCCCTGGTGTTATATGTAGTGGGTGGTCATAGCCATAGCCAGTGGTCATTATCATACCACTCTGCTTGCTACTCAGGGAAAGTGTGCATTCTCAACTTAACTCTATTCACCAGTTTTCACAAATAGCAATATTGCTGTCCATTACCATCAGTAAACCAAACATTGTACCATATAAGGTAGGTGTTCAAATGATAAACTCTGATTGCTATATACATTTGAGAAGATTGAATATAAATCAAACATTAGAATTATCATGCTATTATATTGATTCAAGTATTTATTCTATATTAACTTAGTTCTCTTATTGTTATTATACTAGTTCAAATATTTTTCTGATGCTAGGACAATATTCTTGATGTCAAATATCATTTCAATTATATAGTATATATGATGTATGTCAGCAATAATATAATAACCAACTTACCATAATATTGCTATATTGCTGATCTTTTGATAAAGATATCTAATTGATATCCAAATTTTGATATTCATTCAATAATATTAAATATAAACAAGACCTTTTAAATAAAATCATACTGTTATACTGGTTCAAATGTTTTTCTGATGCTAGAACAATGTTGTGTTATGTCAAATATCATTTCAATTATATAGCATGAATGATTCATTTAACAATAATATCAATGAATAACTTACCTTGATATTGCTGTCTTAATAACCTTGGCAAAGACATCAAATAATATCCAAATCTCCATACATATTCAATAAAATGTAATGTAATCAAGATCTTGTAAATAAGCATGTTATCTTATAGTTTGAATATCTCTTAGATGCTAGGTCATTGCTTTTGGGTCATATCAGATATTATTTCAATTATATAACATGTGTAATCCATACTACTAGTGATAAATTAGCCAACTTTCCTTATTGTTGCTATACTGATCACCTTGGTTGAGATATCCAACTGATATCCAAGTTGCTATATACATTTAACAAGGCTACTACTATATTCTCAACCTTGGTAAAGACATCTAACTGATGTTCAAATCTTTATAAATACAATCATGTTATTCCATAGTAGTCTTAGATGCTAGGTTAATATTTTTGGATTATATCAAATATTATCTAAAGACTTATGGAAGAAGGATGGGAGAAAGTGTGTGAGGCAAAGGTTGCTGCAGCTGTGTCAGATGTTTGATGAGTTGGCACATGCAGTGATCAAGCAGCACATAAGGCAATCAAGTGATGTAAGCCATGTGTATTTCCTTTTTTGCATGAGAAAACTGTGTTTTTTGATGCTTTTGGATGTATTGTCTACATACTTTTCATATTGTTCCTCCCCTTACCAGTGCTGTTTGCTTGCTCACCATTACCACCATGAACCCCTGGATGCAGCCATGGCCACAAACCCATAGAATGAACCACAACTGGACACCAGTGGACCAAATTGTGTGAGATGACAATGGATGCACCCACATACTTCAGTGAAATCTTTCCAAAGTTTGCTAGCAGCCCACCAGTAATTAGTCCACTGTTTGTTAGCACCCTGATGTAGGCCTGGCAGGAAATTTGCATGACATTTGCAGGTGGGCCTGAGTGAAATGTTAGGCAATGTTAAAGTCAAGCCTGATCTCCTGACAAAACTCCAGAACTCCAGAGTTGGGTGTCTGGATGGAAGGAACATTGGCTTCACCTTATGTGGTGTGTCCTTGTCAAAGGCAAATCCCCAGTATTTCAGAGGGACAGATATAGGATGGAGGATCAGAGGTAGGAGGTAGGAGGATCAGAGGTTAGAGATTGGAGGGTCAGAGGTTTGAGGAAGGGGTGGGTTAAAATTAATGAGCTAAGAGAGAGGATGACATGAGGAGGACCAAGAGGGCAAGGGGGGAAATTAGAACTAGAATCGATATTTGAACTGAGAGTACAGGAGCAGAGTACACAGTTTATATACAGAACAAAGTGACAGTATTGGCAATTCTGGCGGAGGTCTGGAGGACCCACCTGTTGCACAAGTGACAGTTTTGGCAATTCTGGATCCTGTCTGGTAGCCCCTACATGTTGGAGGTGAGACACAGCAGTGATAGTAGCCCCTTGGTGTCAGCACCTGTCAGAATAATACAAATGGTCAAATGACATATCAAAGGTAGTCAAATGGTGAATAAACACAACAGATGCAAGTCCAGTGATTCAAAATGGTCTCATAAGCAAGAACACTCAAGAGATTGTGAGAACAAAAGACTGGAGATAAAGAATTGGACTTAGCTAAAATCATGGATATGACAATATCTCCCTCTTAGGCCTTTAGGGGTTTAGGCCTAAGCAAGACAAAGCGAGTCAGAGTTTGTAATCTGCTTATTGTTCTCCTAGAGTATAAAGTCCACCAGATTTTGCCTGGGCTTCTTATTCTTTTACTTTCACCATCTCCTCATGTTTGCACCACTAGGCAACATCACCACCTGGTCCAATGAACAGCTCACAGAGGATGAGTGCAACAATGAGGGGGTCACCAACATCAAATACCAAGAGCACTGGTGGTGGGTGCTGGCACAAAGAGCTGAGGAGGAGCTACAAGCTCAAAAGGCAGCAGAGGCAAAGGTGCAAGAGGACAAGAAGTGCCAGAAGGCAGAGGAGGAGAACAGAGGGCAGAGGCCCAGGTGAAGGCAGAGGAGGGGAAGTGAAGGGCAGAGGCTGAGGCCATGGCAAAGCACTAGGTAAGTGAGTTGAGGTCACTTCTTGCCAGTGGACTGACAAAGTTAGGCAGAGGAGGTGCATGCTCAGCAGAGCACCACTAGTGACAAGGGGAAGAAGAGGGTGGAGCCAGAGTGGGAGGTGTGTGAGGGGTGCATGGGCTAGGGGCTTGAGTGTGTCCAGGATGAGGGGAAGGTGACAGTGTGTGTGAGGTGCATTGCCACAAAGGCCAGGTGCAGGCAGCCTGGAGCAGAGGAGATGGAGGAGAAGTGAAGGAGGGTGACTAGGCCAAAGGTGCAGATGGCACAGGCAAAGGTGGGGCCCAGTGGCAGCTGGAGAAAGTTGGAGGAAATGAAAGAGATGGAGGTGGTGGAGGAGAGGAAGAAAATAGAGGTGGAGGGCATTGTGGGGGAGCTGTGCTACATCTGGCTGGCTATCCAGCAGCAGAGCAGCCAGCTAGACATCCAGAACCAGTGGTTGCAGCAGCTGGCCAAGCTGGCCAAGCTGGCTGCAACCTTTGCATTCAAGGTGGAGGAGTTAGAGGGTAAGGAGGTGGTGGATGGAGATAAAGAGGAGGCACAGGCAGAGTTGGAGGAGTTGTCAGATGCAGGGTTGGGGGATGAGTCGAAAGAGGTGTAGAATAGAAAAAATAGAAATGTTTCTGCTTCAAAAGTTAGAAATATTAAACGGAGTGAGGTCCAAGCATCCAGATATTGGAGGTGGTATGCTTGAACAAGTTCAGACACATGATTGAGTTCAATAGCCAATAACCAAGATGCTTCTTCACTGGTGCCTTCATAGCTGGACCACCAGACTAAGTACAGGAGTTTGCAGTGTTGATGGTGGCAATCTAACTTGAAGTCAAGGATTTCAGAAATCTTGTATTCAGGTTCACCATCTACTTCAACCAGAGGTGGTGGAGTTTGCCCATGATTTGGAATGGTATTTGGCACAGAGGGTTCTAGCTAAGAGATGTGGAAGACCAGATGAATGGCCTTCAAGGTATCAGGTAGATGGAGGGTGAAGGAGTGAGTACCTGGCTGCAGGATAACTGCATATGGCTCAAGATTCTTCTTGGAGAGCTTCTTCAAGGGTCTGATGGAGCAGAAGTACTTGGCTTTGATGAAGACTTGGTCACCAATGTGAATGTCCAGAGCTGGAGTTTGTGTAGCATCTGCTGGTACTTGATATCACTTTTGGACAGCAGCCATTTCTTCACAGAGGGATGAATGGAGAGAATAAAGGTCAACAGAGTACTTGCGAGCTCATGTGGAGGTAAGGTCACATTTGGAATGGACTGAGATATTTGGGTAATAGCCCTTGTTGGTGAAGAACAGAGAGATGCCAGTAGTCACATTTGGAGCATTGTTGGATGTGAACTCTGCAAGAGGCAGGAGTTTGGACCAGTTGTCCTGCTGATAGTTGCAATAGACACACAAATACTATTCAAGGGTTTGGTTTATCTGCCTGGTCTGTCTGTCTCCTTTGGGGTGATAGCTGGAGGTGAAGTGGATGCAGATGTTGAGGGCTTTCCCAAGGGAACAGAAGAAGTGAGATACAAACTCAGAGCCTCTGTTGGAGGTGATATGGGAGGGGACTCCATGCTTAGAGAACACATGGAAGAGGAAGAGCTTCACTAACTCTGGAGAAGTGATTGTGTCTGTGTAGGGACAAAAATGCATTGCTTGGATAGGTGGTCGACAATGACTAATATAGCAGAGTAGCCAGAGGATGGAGGATGCTGTTCAATGAAGTCCATAGAGATGGAATTCCATGGTCTTGAAAGGATAGGAGGTTGTTTAAGAAGTCTGTATGGTTTATGTCTCAGAACTTTTGCACAGGCACAGGTAGTACAAGAAGAAATGTACTCCTTGACAAAGGTGTATATTCCTGGCCTGGTATAGCCACAGAAAATGAGTTCTAAGGTTCAGTTTTGGCCAGAATGTCTGGAGAGGGGATGGTCATGCTTATAATGGAGGATATTGAAGGTCATTGGAATCAGAAACATAGATACAGTTGTCCAGATGGAGGAAACCAATGGTGTCAACTAACCATCAAGAATCAGAGGATTCGGACATGGACAAATGACTGGAAGCCATAGAATTGGAGGGAAGGAAGGAGTGGATATCACTATGGAGTTGTTTGATGTTGAAGAGCAAGCTTGCCTGGAGTACCAGAGCAGCAAGGGAGGTAGCTCTAAGGGATGCAGCAAACTGCTTGTGAGTGAAAACAGGCTGGAAATTATAAGGGTTCATGTGAGCATAGTCCTTATTCCCCTTTTTGGGATAGACATCCCAGCATCTAGTGAGGGCATTGGGCTTAGCTCTGAGGCATCCTGGGCAGAAAAGGATGACAAGGTTGAACTGGGAGAGGAATTCCCACCAGTGGGCTTGCCGGCAAGTCAGGAGTTTGGTAGTAGTGAAGTATTCAAGGTTCTTGTGGTCCATGACAACATTGACTGAAGTTGCAGATCCTTCAAGGTAGTGATGCCAAGTGCAGAAGGATTCGTGAATTGTGAGGAGTTCTTTATCATGGGTGTTGTAATTGAGCTCTGGAGTGGACAGAGTTTGAGAGTAGAAAGCAATGGGTCTGATTTCATCATCAGCATAGTGGATAGATAGAGAGGATACCAGCAATGGCATAATCAGAAGCATCAGTTTCCACTATGAGGGGAGAATCCAGAATCCAATGGGTGAGCATCAGAGCAGAGATGGAGGCATCCCAAGTGACAAGCTAGGGCAAATGCAGGTGCACTGATTGTGGTGATGGGGGGAGCAGCACAATCAGAGAAATGCAGTGATTCGGACAGAGATGTTCCAGAGAATGAGAAGTCAGCCATAGGAGGAGGTTTTGAAGGCTGCAGAGGTGAGCTTGAAGGGGCTGGCATGGTCTGTTCAGGTGCTTGGAACAAGATACTGTTTGAAACCCAGTCAAACAACAGATTGTAGTGGGTGAGCCAGTTGTGTCCTAGAACAAGGGAGCAGGAGCCATTCAATAGAGTGACAAAGAATGTTGTCAGAGTGGTATCACCAGTTTTAAATCAAATGAAAAGATTGATTGCACACATGACAGTGCTATTACAGGTACTGTCGAAGAGTTGGAGTTGGAGTGGAGGTACAGAATAGGTAGAAAGATTATGGTTTTTGACAAATCTCAAGTTGAGAAAGCAATCGGAGGAGCCAAAGTCTATGATAGCTGGAAATGGAGGAATGGGATAGGAGGCAAGAGATACTGATGGTACAAGAGACTTTGGATCAGAAAGAGTGGATATATTAGGCAAATCTCCTTAGGGGCACAGTTGGGGTCAATGCAACTATCCAGCTGTGCAGAGATACAGAGGTTGTGGACTATTTTTTCACCTCCAAAGTGAAGGATGCTGGAGTTGCAACAGTCGTTGTCACAGATTGGCCCTTAGAAGCCCTAGACATGAACTTCTTGCAATCTTTAGCCATATGACCTTTTAGGCCACAGAACATGCAGAGCTTGTTATTGAGACAGTGCTTTCACTCCACTGGAGTAAGCTTGCCATTGGTGCCTAGTTTGGATGAAAGTTTGGACTGATTTGGAGTAGCAGAGGAAGTGGTAGCCTTTTCCTTGGACTCTTTCAAATCCTTAGGCAACTTGCCACTGGAGTTACTTGAAGTGGATGCAGAGGGTTTGTTGGGAGTTTTATCAGAGGAAGGCTTGGTGGATGGTTTAGAGGACTTATTTCATTGATGTGATATTTTGGACTCGTGCTCCCAGTAGCATGCATCAATAGTGTAAGCAAGGGCACAGAGTTTGGAGAGAGAAGGAGGCTTGCCCATGTGTGATATCTCATCCTTGATATGATCAGGCAGACCATTATAGAAATGATGCCTAAGGGCACCTTCTCCATAGCCTTGGACTTGTGAAGCAATCCATTTAAACTTGACCACATACTTGTTAATCCGCTGACTATCCTTCATCAACAAATAATCCAGTTGATGTTCTGCATCTCTGATAGGGTCATGTGGTCTGAAGTTCAACCAGAGTTCAAGGACAAATTTGTGATAGTTATTCATCCAGATAGGGGAGGAGATAGGATCATCCATTTTGAGAAGGTTTGGCTCAAACCATTCTAACACAGTATCCTTGAGGTAAGACTGCATGAAGGTAACTTTAGTGTGGTCCATAGCAAAGGCTGTAGGATGATCTTGGAAGTTCAGCTTGCACTATACAAGGAAAGACCAGAGTTTGCAGGGGTCTGACCCATCAAACTGATCTGGTTCCTAGACTTTGGTGTGTTGGCTGGACTATGGTAGACATTGAGAAAATCAAGCAAGGCTTTGGATAGTGTCCACAAGGTGGATAAGGGTGTTACATGAAACTAGCTTGTCTCCATCATCAGGAAAGGATTCATCCCCAGAAGAGTCTGAATCATCAGAGGGCTTATACCCCGGATCACCTGGACCAACCAGAGGAGGGGGGCCCAGAGGATGGGTTGGGTCATCATCATTGCTAGGGTTATCATTGGGGTCGTCAACAAGTGCTCTGAGAGTCAGAGATCCAGCACAGAGGCCAATAGAGATGGATGGATTCAGAACTGGAGTATGGTGAGTGGAGAAGCTTTGGAAATGCTCTATGATTTCTTGACCTCTCATACTGCCTCCAATGGTACTGAGTGAGTTACATGGAGGTGGTGTAGAGGGTTGGGCACTTGGATGTTGAGGACAATTACAAGTATTTATGGCTTCAACAAGTTTGAGTTCAAATATACTGGTAAAGTTGAGTCTGATCTCCTGATGAAACTCCAGAACTTCAGAGTTAGTATTGGCATGGAAGGGACATTGGCTTCACCTTATGTGGTGCACCCTTGTCAAAGGCAAGTCCCAAGTATTTCAGAGGGATGGATGTAGGATGGAGGGTCAGAGGTCAGAGGTCAGAGGATCAGAGGTCAGAGGTCAGAGAATTAGAGGTAAGAGGTAAGAGAGTCAGAGGTTTGAGAAAGGGGTGGGTTAAGATTAATGAGCTGAGAGAGAGGATGACATGGGGAGGACCAAGAGAGTGAGGAGGGAAATCAAAACTAGAATCAATATTTGAACTGAGAGTACAGGAGCAGAGTACAGAGATTATATATAGAACAAAGTGACAGTATTGGCAATTCTGGCGGAGGTCCAGAGGACCCACCTGTTATGAGAGTGACAGCGTTGGCAATTCCAGATCATGTCTGGTAGCTCATACATATTGGAGGTGAGACATGGTGGTGATAGTAGCCCCTTGGTGTCAGCACCTGTTAGAATAATACAAACGGTCAAACAAAATATCAAAAGTAGTCAAATGGTGAATAAACACATGCAAGTCTGGTGACTCAAAATGGTCTCATAAGCAAGAACACTCCAGAGATTGTAAGAACAAAAGACCAGAGGTACAGAGTTGGACTTAGTGAAAATCATGGATACAGTGACTTCCAAAATTGAGTCAATGTTTTGAGATTTTGAAGAATGTGTTATATAACTCAGGAGCATGAACAAATAGAGCCAAAGTGTAAGTGGGTGGTGAAAAGTACCTACTCTTGGC
>JBBPQO010000443.1:0-10711 GCA_038092535.1 Xerocomus subilludens | reverse complement strand
CCCCAGGCTGGAGTTTTTATGGCCATATTTGTGCCAGGAAACATGCCATGTGTTGTCCACACAGGGTCCCAGCACCTCAGGGATGACAGAGGATTCATGAGACCATGAATGACCATGTGATGACATGCAGGAAGAGGGGGACAAGGATCAAGAGTACAACATGGTGAGTGTAAGGAGACAAAAGGTGTTTGTGGTATGTGTTATGTGATGCAGAGTAATTAAAGTGGATTGAATTTGAAAAGAAGATGAAAAAGGAAATGATTGGAAAAATAAGCTACTATTATATATAATTGGATTTTTTTTGGCTTTATTTAGACAGATTGTTTCACAAGGTGACATTTGTGCCTAAGTCCTTGACCTCAATGTGACATCACATTGCCTACCTTGTGAGGTAGTTGACAAATGTTCTGTACACCTTGTAACTTGAGGTACCTGTCTAAGGCCTTGAATTCTTTGCAATTGAAGCTGGGCTCCCATGTGGAGTCATCCAGGTTCCACTTAACAAGTAGTTGCATGGCACTGCCATTTCACCAATGTGTAACAACTTCATCAACCAGCCATTCAGTGTTCTTGTCATTTCCAAAATCATAGAAGGTGTATGCATCTTGTTTTGGGAATAAATTGTCATCATTCACCTCATATGGGTGTGATTGATCAATATGAAATTTCATTTGAATGTGTCATCAACACAACTCTTCTGGTAGATCTAGCACTCATGATTCACTTGTATAATGGGACTCAGTGATTCTCATTGGACCTATGTACCTGGGCAATAACTCCCTAGCACATCCCTTGGGCATAGCCAAATTCTGTTTAGACAGATATACCATTTCTCTGATCTGGAGATGTCCTGTCTCCCTTCACCATTTATTGGTGTGATACATCTGGATGATCTGGCTCTCAATAATTGTGTTATGAGCCATTTCCAGGTTCTCCTCAGCTCATTGTATGAAGGAGTGGACACCTGGTGCAGAGGATAGTACTCCTTCACTCAGTCTCTGTTCCAGTATGGGCATATACCTGTAATTCAGTTTGAGTGGGGCAAAACCCATCAAGCTACTAATGCTCAAGTTGATTGCAAATTTCACCATTGGTAGCTTCACTGCCCAGTCCTGCTGATCTGGTTGTACCAGTGACCACAATACCCATGTTATATTTCATATTGTATGTTCTGAAGCACAATCTGTCTGGATGAAATGCAGTTGACATCATTATCCTCATACAATGCATTCAGTGTAGTTCTTGCCAGAGTCAGGTGCTATTGACTCAGGGAGTCTGTGAAGTTGTACCACTTCCTGTAGGTACTTTACTGTGAGCTCTGATGCTTGGCTGGCAGTTGTTGCTGGAATCAGGTGAACCATTGACATCAGTCTACACAATACTACCCATAGATAGCCATACTCTTTGCTTTGGGAAAATGGACCATTGAAGTCCATTGCTATTGACCCACATGGTCTAATTGGCACAGGCAGACTGTGCAGCAGTCCTTTCAGCACCTGATTGTTACTCTTCATCATATGACATGTAGGGCATGACCTACAGAACTTCTCTACTTCCTGGCCAAGTTTAGGCCACTAATACCATCCGCAGATGTAATCTTCTGTCCTCTGGATACCAAAATGTCCCAGCACCTTGTGTACATTATCAATGACCATGGCAGTCACAGTGTTGCCTTTGTGCTTGGTGCAAGGCAGGCAGAGGACTTCCTCTCCTCTACGATTTCTTGTATAGAGTAATTTCTTGTTCACCTTGAACATTGGATAGTAACTTGGCTGAGCATAGATTATAGCAAGTACAGGATAATTCCTGTATCCTTTGTTCACTGCATTTAATAACCCTGGGTGATCTCCAAATGTTATTGGTGAGGTCTTGAATGCCTTGGCAGATTTAAGAATGGTTGGATCCTCCTCCACATTAGTGCAAGGCAGATTCTCTGTCATCCTTTCTGCAGCAAGGGCCATTTCTTGGGCCTCCAAAATGCTTGCTTCTTGCTTTTCAGCCAGTCATCTGCTCTTTCAAGGGTCAGCTCCTTCCTCGATTGCAAGCGACTTTAGCTCAAGCCATCTGTCATGTAGGATATTATTTCCTTTAGGGTCTAGATGCACATCTCCATTGGCCCAATCTATTCATTTGTTTGAAGGGCCTTCACCTTCCTCTGGGTCATAATACCAAGATAGGCAGTCTGCCACATGATTTTCCACTCCCTTAGCATACATTATATTCACATAAAAACACAATAAATAGTCTATTCATCATATTTGTCTGCTTGACAATTAATGCTGGGTATTGAGGTATTTCAGCACCTGATGGTCCATCACTATTGTGAATTTGAACCCAAGGAGTTTGTCCTCCCATTTTATCAATGCTTTGATGATTGTGAACATCTTCCACTTGAAAGTCCTATAGTTTTGTTGAGCATTGCTCAGTTTCTTTGACATGAAGCCTGCAGGCCAACTCATTTTCCAATTGGGCCCCTGCCCATATACCACTCTGATGCCATATAGCAAGGCATCACATATGAGCCATATCAGTTCTTCCTTGCAAGGATCAATTGGTTGAAGAATTGGGTATATACAGGCCAGATCCTTGATCATCTGAAAACATTTATTGTGGATTTCTCTCCACTGGAATGGATGCCCATTATGCTGGATCCCAGTCAATGGTGTCATGTATGCTGATACATTTGGCATAAATTGTGCCAGGTATTCTACTAGTCCTATGAACTGTTGTATCTTATTCAGAGAGCAAGGCGTCCTCCATCCTTGAATTCAGGACATCTTGTTCTGGTCAGCATGCTTATGATCAATTATGTGACCCAGACAGCCAAGTCTTACTGAGTACAAGTCACACTTTTCCCTTTGAAGTAAAAGCTGGCTTTCTCAAGTAGCTCAAACACCTTCTGGAGATGCTGTTCATGGTCTTCCAGTGTGTCACTGTTCATGAATATATCATCTAAATAGATGTACATGAATTGACCTATGTAGTCCCTAAATACTACAGTCATAAGTCATTGAAATGTGGCCAGGGCAGTGCAATTGCCTTGCTGCATTCTTGGGATATGAGTGTCCCATGGATTGTGGTGAAAGCTGTTTTCCAGACATCTTCTGGTTCTATATGAACCTGTTCGTATGCATTTGATAAGTCTATCTTCAAGCTGTACTTTGCTCATGCATGCAATGTCCATTCTGATCTGATCCTGATTGGGAAATGGTGTGACATCCTTGACAGTATTGTCATTTCTCTTGCAACAGTCAATGATGGTTCACAGTTTCCCAGTTTTCTTTGGGATGCAGAGCATTGGCATGGCCTGTGGGACACTCTTCATCTTCCACCATCCTGTATCTGTGTACATGCAGATTTTATCCAATAGCTGTTGTTTTAGTGCATCCAGACAGCAGGGTAGGTGATATGCATACTGTTTGCATTCATTGAGCAATGGAATTTGATGGTTTACTTCCCTCAATGAAGGGAGTCTTGGGACTACACCTCCCAAATTATGTTTACATTGGATAAACCATTCTATGTGCAACTGAGGGATTTCCTCATCTGTTAACAAACATCTTGTTGATGTGGACTGCATTTCTTTCATTCATGTTGTGGTGAATACTCTTGGTGTTCCAGCACTAAGTTTGTCCAGGTTACCAGCACCTGGTTTTTCTCCTTCATTCCTCTCCCCCCCAAGTGCCCTATATGGGCTTGTGATGCCTTCTAGGGCAAGTGAATCGATTCACATGAGTAGCCAGGCACAACTTAGCATGTGCCTGATGCTCATTGTGGTCAGCAATATGCTGTTCCAATTTCACAGAATGACCTCCTTGAAGGGTGAGGTGATTTGCTGCTAAGTCTAGGACTGCACCATGCTCCTGCAGGAATGGTAGTCCTAAAATGCAATCATAGTGATCAATGTTTGCTATATCAACATATATTGTTGTGGAGAGTCCACCAATGATGCCATGGCATTCACACCATGCAATATCTTAGAGTGGCTACCTATACAGCCTAACTGCAGTGTTATTTGCTGCTCTAACTTGAAGGTATTCATCTTCATCATGGTTGCAAATGCTGGGCAAACCAATTTACCAATACTCTCTGTATCAACCATGGTATATGCCATGTTTTCATTTAATTCCATGCACAATGTTGTGCAGTTCCTCATATTTGAGGGTACTTGTGGCCTCTGACCTGTAATTGCAGGTTGTATTTTTGCATGTATTGCATACCTGAAGGTATGACCTTCATTCTCAGCTGTTTTCTGGGAAGCTACCCTTGCTAGGCACATAGCCAGTAAGTGCACTATTGGGTGCTTCAGTATTCCTAGTTGGGAGACCAGCACTTCTCCAAATGGAGTTCCTATCCTTATGTTGTTGTCATACATGAACACATTTCATGGTTCGAGTTGTAGGCTTTTAACATTGATGCTATTAAATGTGTCAATGCAATGTTGTACTTCAATGGGGGTCCCCCCCAATGCAATAATGCATTCATGAGAACAGTGGATTCTTTGCCTATTCTGCTCATGGCACATTGGTAATTCACAACTAGTTCTGTGAGGGTTTGCATTGCACTCATCATGTGCCAGAGACTTTCAGGATTCCCCTGAGGTGGGGCATTATTTCCCTCATCCCATCCCTCATCATAGTGTCATCACACCAACTGAGATGGGTATCTCAGGATTACTTCTAGGTTGGCAGATTCATCTAGGATATTCCTAGTTATATGCATTTGTCATGCATTACATTTTTCACATGATTCTCCTTCATGTATCACACCAGATAGATGAGACCAACACCATCTTGGTGATATAAGGGGCTCTCCTCTTCCTCCCCTTTGCAAGGGTTCTTGCACTAGTGCCAAATCAAGGTAGGGCTCCTTGTCCAATTTTGGGAAGCTCATGGGTCTGTCCCAACATATCAGATAAGTTAGGTCCAAACTGTCATTGTGGTATGGCCGAGCACTTATACCCCTGTCTTCATTTACTCAAAAACTACCCCAAGGACAGGTGATTTCACTGTGCTTCCTTGGATTTGGACTCTCCTGGACATCTGTTCCAGATTGAGAAGCCTTGATGCTGCCTTGTTGATTTATTGCAGGGCTTCTCCTGCAATTGGGCTTATATATTATCTTGCCAGTTCCAATGTGGCCTGCACAGTATGGTGATGTTCTTCTGTTCTTCTAATCTCTTCAGCCACATTATGAAGTGCAGTAGGCAGGTGGGCCTGCTCTGTCCCATTTTCATAAATGAGGTATGTCCTGCTCTCTACATCAAGGCCACTTATATAGCTGGCATGTACTTGCCTTTGTGGCTCATTGATCACTCACATGATCAACTTGGTAGCTCCATGGACTCCATCACTGATGTGCTCAGCTTGTTGCTCACAATCAGCAACCTCCTTGTTGGATTACTCGATAGTGTGAATGCCACTCCCAGTTTCACAAGGGTATCCCTCCACTTGCTGAGGTTGCTCCATCATCTCCACTAACTGCATTGTAGAAGTGATCATCACTCTTCTCTTCCTCGAGGTTTGGCATCTCTTCATTGTGGACGATTGACATCAAACTACAGATGATATATTCGTCTTCTGATTGAAATTCTACTTTATGCATAGTGCTAAAATAGATGATGGGTTCATTGTCATCATCGACATCCAATACCTCATCAAGGTTGTCAAACTGGTTACCCCCAGGTACTTCCTGACCATCCGAGGTTTCCTTGTCCTCCTCTTTTGAGTTCAAGATAACCTTGTCCTTCACATTGCTACCTTGTTCATTTCCAGGGTCTTCACCCTGTTCAAGTTGTTCATCCTGAATGGCTGCTGCAATAAGCTTCACTTGGGATGTTCCACCTTTAATTTAGGTGGGAGTGGACACTGAGGTGCTATATGACCCTCCTTACCACACCTGTAACAGGTAATTCCTGGGAGGAACTTCTTACTATCCTGTCCCTGTGCAGGTTCATTTCCCTGTTTATCCTTCTGGTGTAAATCACCATTGTTATTCCTACCACCAAATCAGGTGGATTTATTCCTTCTATGGTAAAGGGGATTTTCTTTCTTTATGAATCAAGATCTATTCCAATGATCAACAGGCTGATCATTGTTGGTCTTACTTGTCAGTGAACTTGTATTGGATATCTTCCCTCCTCCTGAACCATATCCAGTTCTGAAGTGTAAGGCAATTGCCTTCTGGGCAGTCTCCATTTGCTTTACTTCCTTGAGGACTTCCTCAATTGTCAAGTGCTCAGCTGATATGCCTCTTGGTTTGAATACTGATCTTATTATTGCATGGGGTAGTTCAATCATCTGGAGGTTGAACCATTTGACATGCTTGCTGCTTTAGGTCATTATAGAATGACAGCACTCCCTTTGTAGGGTCATACCTAGTTCTATTGAACTGATCCACTATGTTCTAGGCAGATGTCTCATGTATAATGCACTTGAAAAGCTCACAAATTAGGAACTTGAAGTTCCAGTCTTGGATTTGCCTGTCAGGTGATTTGATCTCATGATTGTACCATTGAGCTGCAATGCCTTCAAGGTACAGGCCTGTGTACAGAACATGATCTGCATTTTGATCATGCTCCACAATTTTCAACATACAGAAGTACTTTAGCAATTGGCTGTTCCAATCAAAGAATTTCTCCAGGTCATCCTGGCCACTATACTTGCTAGGTGTAGGCAGGTTCATTGCCTTTACCTTAGGCCCAACTTGGCCCAGTGTTTCTCCCACTATTTTGTAACTCTTCTGAGCATATTGCTCCTGCATCACATTCATATAGCAACCATTTCCAGGAGTATATCCCCTGAGGTATTGTCTTCTTCCATGCATGGAGTGTGGGGTAGTGCTTTGATTATGTCCTCACATTGGTTTGTTGTTCTCACTTGAGAAGTCATCCTCAGAATTGTCTTCTAGATTGTCTCCAGGGGGCCCCAGAGGCAGGGGTCCATGTGGAGGCCTGTTTCCTCCACTTGGGTTATTGCCAATCACCCTGTCATTACAGGATTGCTGTGGGGCATGCCTAGGAGGCACACATCCTCTCCTTTCCTCATGAAGTTTATCTCTAGGATAATGGAGCCATCTGTTCCTAGGCCCTTTATTCACTGTTATGTGTTCAACTTCACACCATCACATGATGTGTCTCATTATCACATCAGGATCACAGTTTAGATACTCTGTATGTTCAGAAATGTCTTCTAGGAACTTCCTGTGAGGTGCTTGTTTCATGCACTGTCTAGCAGGTGCTGAGTCATTATACAGATCATCATAATCTATTAATTTGGACATTCTAACCTCTACAGGTTGCTCTTCCCATTTTATCAAGTAATCAGATTCTGTTGTCAATCCTTTGCTGACTTTTCTCAGCATTCCCTTTAGGAAATTCCTCATGTGATCAACACTCTCTGCCTGGTGTCTTCCAGAATTCACTCCATGGCCATCAAAACCTTCCAGTCTAGTACTGTATCAGGTCCATCCAAAGGACTGTTGTTCCAGGAACTCATCCATGGTTTTCACCATGTCTACCAGATCCATCAATTTGATCATGTTTGATGGTGACCAATTCAAGGCATGGTTGTCCTCATGATATACCTGTGGCAATTGCCCAGGCTCTAGCTCTCTTTCTAGGAAGGGGAATTCCCTATGGACATCCATTGTCTAGATCATTTCCAGTGTGGGCGTCGATTCTGCTTGTAATAAGCTGGAGGGTATCATCAATTTGCCTTGCTCAGTGAGGGAACTGAGAGATCCTCCAATGAGCTGGCTTGTTGTCTCTCATAATAAATTGTCAGCCATGATGGCTATCTCAGGTTTGTTGAAACCTCCAAGCATAGCTTCCTGGTCCACTCCATCATTCAAGTGTGGGAGCTCTTCATGCTTCTTCCCTTTCCTTGGGGGACCGGATGGTTGTGTTACCAATAAATGAGTTTGCTCATCAGTTGAAGGTTTCAGTACCTTCTCAGACAGCACTTTTGCTGCAGCATGAGTCCACACTCAAGGAGCTGTGTGGCTCATATCAATTGTTGTGACAGTTGTCAAAAAAGTATAAAGGTTGGTATGCCTCTGAACTTAGATCATGCCAATAGACAAGGATTGTCCTTGATTGATGTACAAAATAAAGAAAAGCATGCAGGTGTCTTAATGACAGCCCTCAGCCTTATACACTACTACATGAGACATATATCATATATAGTATTACTGTTCAGTATTTTTCAACTGAACTCTAGGGAGATTCTTGATAGGGATAATGATCATCTGGTACATTGGACAGTCTTGCACTCAAGTACAGAGTCTTATTCAAGTGTTGCACAAGCCAAACTTTGAAGTCAAACCTCAAGGGCAAGACAACAATGAATGACAGAGAAAGATGATGATGTTGGAGTAAACATGATGCTCAAGTGTGAAGCTGAATGTGCAGAGATAAAGATGAGGTCAAATCCTTAATTCACACTCAAGCCTAGGCTGAATGCAATGACCAAATGAATAAGACTGCCAAATGCAGTTGCTAAACTATAGTTTATATACATGTGAGGTCTGAGCACAGACTGCACAGCACGCAGTCCAAAACAGCCTCGAAATTGATACAAAAGGGAAGTGCAGTCCTGTGCCATAGCAAATACATAGCAAGCTAACATGTTGCCACATCACAGCCTGGCAAGAAGATAAAGAAGACACATATGATACATGTACACGCACATGCACTGCATTATGTGAAGCAGAAGTCTGAAAGGTCAGTGTCATAAATGAAAAGGAAGGAGAAGACAACCAATAGTCCTAAACACTCAAATGAATATAATACAGGTGAGGACCTGTCTTCAAGGATGAGTGTAGTTGGGAAGAGAACCAGACAACGTATGATTCACAACAATAACATAGAAATGGGTGTAAGGATTGTATATGATACCAGATTGTGCATAGCAGGCAAGGATAAGATAGACAAGTGATTTTCTCAACCTAAGAATGTTGCAGATTTGCTTGACTGTATATTCATTGTGAAAAAGAACAGGAATCTTCAAATTGAGGTTGGTAGACACAACAGGTAGCATGGTGGTGATGTGGCAACATGGCTATGAAATACAGATACTAAGCAAATCTCTCACATGTACTCTTGGGGTCCTTGTTTGGTTACTAAGCAAATATTGAAATTGAAAACATGTTTCTGCAGAATAATGAAAACCATTATAAGAACCTCTTGGACCAGAAGCTGCAAGAGGCTGTTTTGATGAAGCATGCTACTCAGAAGACCAGGCACCTTTGAGTGATAGAATCCTAATAAGGCTGATGAGCACATCATTGATCAGCAGCAATATATCAAACCTCTCAGATAGGGAATTCTTTGCATACCTTACAAGACCATCAACAAAACCAACTGTGCATTATATAAAAAAGAGGCTGGGAATGTTATGCTATTTGTGGTACTCCAATGGAAAAGTGTGGGAAAAAAGAGAGGGTCTGCCAAAATGAATGAAAAATGTGTTGACATAGAAAAAACACACTTTTAACATGAGATCATGTGTCACTGGGCCTGTTTTGTCCCTGGAGAAGACAATGTCACTTGTAAAAGCATTGAATGCAGGGTGAGCATTTGGCCACAAAGAGATGAGCAGACAATAGCTGTGAAGTATGGTGACATTGTTAAGAAAGAAGTCAGTGAACCCTAGATCACCTGCTTTTGTGGGCAGCGCCTCTGACCACATGATGAGGCCAGCTGTTCCCAGGAACATGGCTTCCAGAAGCCTCTAGTGCTTACAATAGTATGATTTCCAGATTTCCAGGACCAATGGCTGGTCAAGGGCATAAAGTTAATACCAAAACCCAATCTCAGAGGTTTTCCACAGGATGGCATGGATAAGACAAGGTGGTGGGTTTTTGGGTGATGTGATGGGGATGGCCTTGTCTTACCACTCTATATTTTCCTTGGGCACCCAGCTAGAACCATGCATTGGAAGTGCAGCATCCTTTCTGAAAATCTCGACTGTGGAAATCTTGTGGGTCTCAGAACAGGTCATCTGACCAGTAAAGGGGACTGGGGGCACACCCAGCATGCTCACTGGCATACTGTGCAAAAAGTCTTGCCAGACCTAAGGGAATGGGAAGCATGATGGGGAATGATGGTTGAGGTGAGTGATCCAAATATGACAGACAGCAAGCCAATTGGTCATGAAAGTCTTGCATTGTTCAGGTGCCTTGCTCACAATGAGAAGAGCAGGCTTGAATACATGATACTGGGATTGACTGTGTCCTTGTTTACCCTGGAGGGATCTCTGTCTACACACTTCAACACATTGACCCAGATGGCAAGTGGCAAGGACATCTCAGGAACAGTTCATCCCAAATGTTGCACCCCACTGCTCCAGCCCCTGTGCCTTGTTATTCTAGGAGCAAATGCAAGGAGGTATTATTGACTTACTCATTTTCACCTTTGGATGGTCCTTCTTGTCCTTTGGTGCTGCTTTCCTAGCTTGTGCTTGAGTGGGCACTTTGCCAATATGAGAGGCCACCTATAGACTTGCAATCAATGGCTGTATGTCTGTGTTAGATTGAGAGGTGCCCATATAATGAGAATGTGAGTTGGCATGCTGCTCCACACTGCCAGGGCCATGACAAAGCAAATTGAAGGGGCAGTCAGGTTTGCCAGCTTCAGTGAGCTGTGCTTGAATAATATTGTTGTAGAATGTGAATGTGATGGGCTTTTGGATGATTGTTTGGCTGGTGATGG
>JBBPQO010000442.1:0-10712 GCA_038092535.1 Xerocomus subilludens | reverse complement strand
GTAAGCAGATGTGATGTTCAAATTTGAAGTAAACTTGCTTTTAAACAAGATTTCAAAGGCCTATCCCCTTTTGAATGACTTCAAGAACTGCTGGCCCATTGATAATTTAATCAAGCTTCAATTGAAGTACACCTCACAATGGAGCTGACAGCTGAAGAGAATACAAAGTAGTACTCCCCTGCCTGGACAGACATGCTTAACTCTGGGCCCTGGACTCAAAACTGAACCTTGCAAATATTTTCAGTATAGAGCTTGCTACTACTGTACTGCACACTGTTTATTTCCAAGCAGTTGACATCATTGTCTTGGGAATGTATGATGGGGAAATGTAAGTCAATCAGAAGGCATTGTGAGGGATGTGTGATTGACAATTCTAATCAGACATACCTTACGGAGTAAGGACAGTTTGCTTCTAACAACAAAGTCCACCAGGCTGATGATGTGAGCTGTGACTCAGATTCTCTAATGGGTCTAATGGTTAATTGCAGTGGAGCAGCTGCTGTTGATGAAACAGGTGATTACTTTGTGGTCAATAATGCTATAAGTGGATTCAGCCTACACTATCTAGAGGATGGTGCTTGTGTCAGATCCTATGAAACCAAACCACAAAAAATGTACCCCAAGCAAGTCACATTTGTTGAACAGATGAAGACAATTGCTGGTGGCAGGGAAAGCAGGGTGGTGCACATCTTTGACAAAGATACTGGAAGGTGCATTCAGACCCTCAAACATTCCTATACAGGAATAGTTCAAACAATAACTATAAGTCTTGGAGTGTATGGGGTGGTGAATTACTCAAACTTGCTCATTAGGCTTGTGACAATGGCAGATCATCACTTGTTGTCGCCACCTCCTCACATACTGAAGGGGGTCTCCATATCTCCTTATGGAAGAAGAACCTGTCATCGGTACCAGGCTTCAAGAATACTGAATCAACCATGTTCACAGCCCTTCAGGCAATAGCCCATCTTGCAATGATCATAGTAGTGATCCTACTTGTTCAAATCATGGTAAGCTAATTAATTGAATAATTAAATCCAACTTCCTGAGATGAGCCAGAATCTGATGCTTCATAGCAAAGAACACAACTACCTTGGATTACTGGCACAATATGTGGTCTCAGTCTTCATGGAACAGAGAATTGAGCAGCAACATACAGTTATTGTTGCAACAGCTAGTTGCTGATTCAAATGGGTTAGTGATGCAGAGAAGTGCAGATGGGCCAGGTATGCATGAGGGCGTTGATTGCCAAGTCAAGTGAGCAAAGAATGAGCATGAAGAACACATGGCCATTGCAGATGATGCTGAGCACCATGTTGTTGCAGCTTACAATGCTGTTGATGAATACAGTGTTGTTATGGATGAACAGTGTGACATTATTGAAAGGTGGCATGGTTTATCTCCTTAGATACCTAATGTATAGTATCAGTGTCAAAATAGATGGGATACACAAATGATCTGCCTACCTTAATATCCCCCTGGATGACATTTGGCTTGTCCTTGACACTGATTGAATGTTCACAAAGCATCTTTACACAAACAGCCTGCCTACCCCACTATCCCCTGGACAACATTTGGCTTGTCCTTC
Source organism: Xerocomus subilludens (assembly GCA_038092535.1). NCBI lineage: Eukaryota > Fungi > Basidiomycota > Agaricomycetes > Boletales > Boletaceae > Xerocomus > Xerocomus subilludens. The sequence goes on along the minus strand of JBBPQO010000442.1, from coordinate 9,124 downwards.
ACACCTGATTGAATGCTCACAACACATCTATCCACCATTAAAGTTGGCAGTGCATGTTGCACCCTAAGTCTACCCACTACACTACATTTACTACTGATGGTTCTGGAGAAAGCAGAAAGAGTGTTTGTGAGAACTTGTCAGGTTTATATACTGGAACAAGTCATTCCTCCAATGGGAATCCTTTGTCAGCATGTGACTTGTGGATGCTGAGTCATTGCAACTTTGTTCTAGTTTATAATCCCTGCCCCAACATCCATGTTAATTTTCTGTCACTTCCCATCCACCCATGATCTTTCACTCTCCTTACACTTACATTAGCCTAGTAACCCTAGTGGTGTTTTTCACAATGTAATTTATATGATGCAGCTTTTGTAGCATTGATTCCATGAAACAACAAAAGTGGACAATGCATGATTCCACTCCATTGTCCACAAAAAAGTTGCCAATGTGTGATGTCAATCTATTGGATACATCCATAGGTGGTGGGAGATTATTGCCATTTGCATTGTCGATTGTGGCCATGGGATCCTGCTTACCTGATTAAGTCATTCCAGTTTAAATAAGTTTGTGTAACACTAACACAACTTCTTCCCATTTATGTAGTACCCTGACATTTGTAGCAGGAGTATAGGAGTCTATCAGATAGTACCTCATATTACTAGGCATTATTATCACAGAACAAGAAGTGAGGAATATTTGTTAATGCAACATCACCATTTCTAAGAATTGTGGCAGGCTACAGACTGGAAACATCTTCATCTGTGAGCTTACATTAAGGTGAGTGGTGTCTTTTTCATCAAGTGAGGGCATGCTAATCACTATAAACCCTTTTAGATTGTAATCTTTCCTCTGCATCTACCATTCTTCAGTAGTGCATGATATGCTGGCTCTCATACCTTCATGTGGCTTGGCTCCTGGTCAAGCAATGGGCTGGTGATTCTATTTCTTTCATTGATCTAGAGACACAACTATCAACCCTTGGAACTCTCAACTACAACAAGTGGAGAGAAGTATTCAAGAAAGTCGAGATTGCCTTGGACCCCACTGAGGATCATCTTGTCTCTGCTGTCAATATTATCATTGAAGAAGCCAGAGCATGTGGAATAACCCTTTCTGACAACAATACCCCCATAGAATCTTCCCTGGTCACCTCCTCCAGTTGGAGGGTTTCCAATGAACCCAGGCATAAGTGCTGCAAGCTGGCCATCAACAGGTATCTTGACCTTGATGCTGCAGAGGATGAGGAAGAAGCAGATAAACTGGATGATGAGGAAGAAGAAAACAGAATGGCCAAGATTCTGTCCAAGATTCAGCTGAATCACTTGTGCTCAAGGCTGACATGGCCATCAGGACTGCAAATGTTCACTGAGAATCTCAATCAAATCACTAACCATTATGCCTCTTACCATCATGCATCACATGTACCATTGAAGGAGGAGGGTAACAATATCAGATGTTACTTTATTGATTTTTACTCCCATGAGTGGTGGATTTCTAATACACATTCTATTCTCACCAGGCACCATTTGCTACAGAGCATACCACTTGATTTATTTTCAAGGACCTGAAGCCCCACATAGCCACAACATTGATCATTCCCTGGCTCCCAAAAAGATTATACATCCAGGCATCCAGTTCCTTGAAGATTCAGAATGCCATGAACCCTTTCCATCAAGAAGTAGTTCATGGTATTACTCTCATTCCACCTGCAGAGGCCCATCAAATCTTCTTTTCAGATCTTATTTTGCTGAGTTGAAGCTGGGTGTGAATTAAGAGGGGTGGGTACAAGAATGATCTTGGATATATACTTAGTTGTGATGGTGACACAGTCATTCTTCTGGTCATGCCCCATGAGCACCCATATGACCCCCCTGACCTGAAGTTGTGAAGAATTCATGCTTTGTTCAATTGGCAAACTGCATATGATGCCAGCCTAGACCTTACCCTGATCAAGAACTCAAGGGATATCATGGCCTTTCAATTCAACAACACCTCCTACATTGCTGGTCTACTTTGCCTCTCACTTGTAAGGAGTGATCTTGAATGCATACCCATTCCCCACCTGGATGAGTTTTTCCTTCATGCAAAAGCTGGAATTGATACCTCTTTTACAGAAGAAACTTTGACCCTTTTTTCAGCCCAGTTCTGGCTCGAAGGGAATGTTATCCATTCATCATCCCCTGAGCTGCTTGGCCACAAAGTGAAGGTAATCTTTGTAGATGTCCACAATCAATCTGTGTCCTTGCTTCAAGACGATCAAACATATGAGTGTGCCCTTCTGGAGAAATAACAGGTGTTCTCTCTTGGAGACCATTTACAAATTATCACTGGTCCCCTGGTTCTGTGGGAATCGTTACCATGCTCTGCCAAGATGAGGTCATTCTCAGTTTGCCAACTAACTTGTCCTGCAAGATAAGTACTGACTATTGTTACATCATTTCATAACTGAAAATTTATCAGATTCAGGTTTCTAATTACTATCTGGAGACTCACTGTGCCAATCATCAGTGGCCATCATATGATCCAGCACTCTCTTTCCTCCCCCCTCCACAGCCTGAACAACAGGCAAGCCTCTAATGCAGTGATTGGTCATGTATTGTCAATGGCCCACACTGTGGTGTTTGAGGTTACATTGATTGGATCCACAATGATGTTGTTGGGGTTATGATCCCAGATGATCCGAACAAAGACCCACCCCTTGATGATGACCTTTTGAATTTGGCAGGGCACATGGTGTGTGTCTCAGTCTCAAAGATTGTGTCCACACCCCCCACCAGCATGCTGAAGTTTACTAGGGAAAGGGGGTATGATGTATTTGTTGGGACTGAAGTCAGAGTCACAAGAGGAGTCCATTGGAGCCATCAAGGAGTGGTGAAGAGGCTTCACTAGTTCAAAGCTCACCTTGATGTTGTGTTCCAGGATGGTTTCATGGTAAGTACTTCTCTGTATCATTTCTCATAGATTATAATGCTCATTTTCTCCAGGCAACTGTTCCCATAATGTCATGTGTGAAGATTGCAGATTTTTCCATGTGCAAGGCAAATAAATTGGTTGGAAAGGAAGTCTAGGTGGTCAGCGGTGAGTTTAAGGGACATCAGGTGATATTGTACACTGTGGGATAGAATTGCAGTGTGATATCTATGTTTGGATACTGTTAAAAGTCAATCCTGATCTCCTTGACAAAACTCCAGAACTCCGGAGTTAGTGTCCGGACAGAAGGGATGTTGGCTTCACTTATGTGGTGCACCCTTGTCGAAGGCAAGTCCCTGGTATTTCAGAGGAATGGGCATAAGGCAAAGTGACAGAGGTTGGAGGTCAGATGGTCAGAAATCAGAGGTCAGAGGGTCAAAGATTTGAGCAAGGCAAGTCAAGGTTAAAGAGCTGAGGGAGAGGATGGCAAGAGGAGGACCAAACGGGTGAAGGGGGGAAAATCAGAACTAAAATTGATATTCCAACTGAGGGTACAGGAGTGGTGTACAGAGTTTATATACAAGACTAAGTGACAGTATTGGCAATTCCGGCAGAGGTCTGGAGGGCCCACCTGTTGTGAGAGCAACAGCATTGGTAATTCCGGATCATGTCTGGTACCCCTACATGTCGGAGGTGAGACATGGTAGTGATGATAGCCCCTTGGTGTCAGCACCTGTCAGAATATTACAAATGGTCAAACGAGATATCAAAGGTAGTCAAATGATGAATAAACATGTGCAAGTCCAATAACTCAGAATGGTCTAGTAAGCAAGAATGCTCCGGAGATAGTAGGAACATAGACCAGAGGCACAGAGTTGGACTTAGCGAAAATCATGGATGTGACAGATACCTAGGTCAGAACATCCTTAACTATCAGATTGCTGCACTGTGAGTTTTGTTGAGCATTCTCTGGGTTGCTTATCTATTTTTCAGCTCTGGTATCCTCTTGACAGGCCAGATGTTGGATCAAAGTCACCTGTGACAACTCATGGGACTTGTTCATAATTGTTTGTGCAACAGTTTACAAGGCCAGGAAAGACCCCACCTCCATCCCCACAAGCTCCTTCCTTGGCTCTTCCTGAAGACTTGGCATGAATGATAACATCTAATGATCTACCTGGCCCTGCAATGCAGCCCAGAGACCTTCATGATACTGTGCATGCATGAAAAATGGCCTACTAATTTGCTGTGCAGGTTCAATTCCTTGGATTTTCAATAACACATTCTGCAATTAACGCATTCTGCAATTTTACCCAATATCACCTTGCATTCAATGTGGACCTGTCTTTCCAGCATGGGTCTTTCCAGAATCGTGTGGCTTGTATGACATGTCTAGATCACTTTTGTAGTCCTTCTGGGCCTGTTCCTGAAGGTCTCATCTCTGTCTCTGTCCTGGGGCATAAAAGGGGGTCAGGACTTCAATACCATCATATCCCTGCTAAACTCCTTATACTGGTGCTCCCAAATGGTAGTGGTAATGGTAAATATTGCTAATCTTGGTCGGCCAGCATGCAGGTGAAATTCACCAGATTACAAAGTACTGCAGAAAGAAGGAGGTGCAGTTGGTGGGATCTTGGTTTCCTTTTGAAGCTGTTTGCCCTGCATATCCATTTGACCCCTAATTACTCTCATGTATATTATTGTACTCTGCTAATGTTCATTTTCGCTTTACCCACTGTATCCCTCTGTCATACCCCTCTGACAACTCTAGGCTTGATTTCTGACTGCTCCTAACTCCTTCCACCCCTAATACCCCCTTGCCATTGTATTCACTGTCGATGCCCCCAGCATCATCAGTGTTTGTGCCTACCCTGCCCAGCATCAAAAATTGTGTTAGTTTTCTTGTCACTTGATAACTGTTTTATATTGTAGATCAGAGACCTATCCCTTACCACAGCAATAAATTAGACACTAATTGTTGTTTCCTTATTCTGCTTTCAACCAGGAGTGGACTATCATCATCCATAGGATTACCCATTCATTGCCCCCTCATTTCCCATTTACTTCTAACATGTCCTAAAATATTTACTTATGAAACAGTTGATGTGACATATTAAATATATATTTTGATGACAATAACAGTTCTCTTTCAATATTAACTATTATGGAACCATGAAAACAATAACTGGAATGCTTAGCATCAAAAAGATAATATCAGAATGGACATTATGAGGAAGGTACAAGGTAATATTTTGAATTTAATTTTCTTCCATTGGAAATCTCCCTTCCAAGCTAAACTCAAGAAAGATATTTAGATTACCATCATAAATAAATATGTAATCTGCTTTATAATATCCATGCTTAATATTTTATGGCAACTTTGCTTCAGAAATACTTTATGCATGGCTTAAAATCTTAGAAATCCCAATGTGTGATAAGATGCTAAGCATGATGAAAATCTGTAGGAGAAAGCTTGGATGGACAACCTCCACAAGACTTTTGAAGGTTAGAATGTTCCTTGGAACAAAGTCTGGAGATAGTGGCAATGCCTACACCTGTGCTAGATGCAATACAGCAAATAGAATGGCCAGAATCAAGCTGAGAGAGAATAGTGCTCTTTTGAGTAGCAGAAAGAGATTGCATGATGGTAGTGGTTGAAAGGAAAGAAGTGTGAGACTTATTTCAAGCTCAGATATTATATTTATATGTGTATCTTTGTTTGTAGCACCAAATAACAACAACTATTCCTTTGTTTTACTGAAATCTTATGGATCACATGAAAAGCTCAAAAACTATTCCAATGGTATTCCTGTTTTAAAATAGATGTACCTCTGCAAGCCCTGGGCCAATTAGGTCAGCAGGTAGCCAGGTGTTGGTACATTACTTGTTCCCACGAACACTAAGCGGAATTCCCACGCCTAAAACTGCTATTTCATATACACTACAAAACTACAAAACATTGGAATGGTTTTTGGAGTCACTGTATCTCCTTCTTTAGAGTGCCTCAAACATAATTTCAATTTGCAGAAGAGCTCATTGTCCAAAGTGTCCTTGATATATGTCTTGCTCGATGGCATATCAAGCTTGTGAAGTTGTACAAGAATGAATATGACAAGGGTCTTACATATGTTGGACTGTTGGGCACTTTTGTGCTGATGCCTGCCATGGTACTTAACTGGGCTCAAGCTCTGGTATGTACTCAAACATCAATAAAAGGATCTAATTGACAGTGGGCACATAGGAGGAGGGGCATGCCATGCTGCACATCCCACTTAATATCCCCTTATTTGACATTGCCAACAAATCCCCAGTCTTGCATCCAGCATGAAAAGCACGGGCACAAGCTTTAAGACACAGCCATCATTGCCAAACCCTAACATCAGCTCACTCATGTTGATCCATCTCCTTCAGACACTAGCAAATTCTGGTCTCCTTCCAAGTCCTTAGGCTTGTGCTCACAGCCCACTGGCATTGGCTCCTGGGCCTGCCCCAACACACCTGTTTGTTAGACTGGAGGAGACAAGTCTCTCTTGCCCTTGTTGCCATCACCTTTTCAGCTCTCATAGTTTCTCAAATATGCTGAAAGCCATCTCAGTGTTCACAACACCACTATATATGAGTGGGACCTTGAAGAACAAAGTATCAGCCTGGACATTTTTGCTGATATTGATGACAAAATCCTTGAAATGATTGGAATATCAGTGGGTGATGTAATCCATCTCAAAAAAGGAAGTCTCATCTGGTGGAACAACCTGATGCAAAGTGGAAGCACAGCAACATGGTGATGTCCTGGGGCAGCATTGACAAGACACAGATGGCCTACAAGAAAAAGTACTACAAAGGTGGTGGTTTTTGCTTAATGGGACCTCCAGTGGTTGCTGGTGATCCCAGCAGTGATGATGCACCAATGGACTATGATCTTTGGTACCAGTTCATAGAATATGGCCTCTGACTTCCCATTCTGAAAGGTTATATTGTTTGTGAGGAAGAGGACAATGAATTGGGTGGTTTTTACAACTAGTTTCATTGTACAATGTATATCCCACTGATCTTTGAATAATGTGCTGCAATTGTGGTTATAGTCGAGCATTATTCAGGTGACTCGGAAGTTGATGTATCACATGAGAAAAAAAAACATAGAAAGAGACTATACAATGTATTTTGACACTCTAAAATATCCTGTTGCCTTGTCTGGGGTAATCTCCTGACATGTGCAGGCAATTGCAGTCATTGACAAATTACCATGGTGGTGGCAAAAGTATGACTTGATGGCAGAAAAAGCTTGCTTGATTGGATTGTAATCGGGAAAGTACAGTGGCAGGAAAACAAGCTTGCAGACTGATGCCAATTAGTAAACAAAGAGTAGAGAAAGTTGACAACTCATGGTACATGTTTTTGACTAGTGTGCATACCTCCTCACTCTGGTAAATGTGACAATTGTCGATGATGATTACACTGTGGGGACCAGGATATGGGTTGCTGAAAGGCATCTATACAGCAAATAAGAGTATGCACATTTAGAATGGTGAATGACATATTTCAAAATTTTCAAAAAATGCTGACCATTGATGGGACCTTCAACAATGTCATATGTGATGATGCCATCGAGTGTAATGGCAGGAATGATGGAGTATCTTGTTCCATGCACAAAGCACCTTTTGATTGAGCAATGTAGCCCTCTCAATGATTTCCCATACTGGCAGGTAGACATCCAATTGTCTTTGGCAGCTTTGTCAATAAACACAAGCATGTTTGGATCTGGGGCCTCAGTGGTAATGCAGTTCATATAGGTTGCATGTAGCTCATCATTCCACTCTGCAGCAGATGCAGAAACAATTTTTCATGTGAATTGAAGATGCTAGACTTCTTGAAGCAGGGTAGGAAGGGTGGCATATTTACAACACTTGACCCAGAGTTCATGCTGAAGTTCATCAAGGTAGATAGTGGTATGATGTTGAAGGATTGCATGCATGAAAGTAACATCTGCTGAGGTAAGTACCTGCCAGTGCTCAGTAAAATGAGAGTATTTGCAAGGGTTAATTACAGTGCCATATCATGAGTAGAGAGTGAGGGTTTTATAAATGAGTGATTTCTTGACATCTAATAGTTGGCAGATTTGCTTGACACTATAACTGTCATGGTACACAGGGGGAATGTGAGCTTTGAGGTCAGTGGATATGACATAGGGTGGCATTAGCAGTGAGTGATGCAAACCAAAAGTGCTTACTCAGCATGCAAATACACATGCAAGCTTGCTTGCTCAGCACACACTCAGATGCACCTGGGGTCCCTGCCTGGCAGGTCCCAAGGTGTGACTTTTTGTTCTATGTTTTCCACATAGATTTGAAAACAGCTGTAATATTAATAAATTCTATAGTGACTGTAATGGGAGATAGTGTGTTATTTTGATGTAGCTGTTACACTTGGCCTAGATAAGGACAAGCACAGCCCTTGAAGGTCAAGTGTTGAGACTTGAAAGCTAGGCCAGCAATGACTCACCCATGGCTTTGCTAACTAGACTTCCTCAAGGGGATTCCTGAAGGTGGACAAGAGACATCTCTTGGAGGGATTCTCTCAAGAGTGGACAAGTGAGTCAAAGGGGATTCCTTATGACGAACAAGAGAAACACATTATGATTGAGTACAAAAGTACAGGGTGATCAAGGGAGATCAAGTTAAAGAGACAGAACATGAAACAGCTGGGTAAATATAATACATGAGAATGTTCAGGGCAGGTTTGAAGAACCTTAATATAGCAACTGGATGATCAAGAGAAATAAGCATGATGATGAGTATACAAAAAGAACAGGAGATCGGATAAGCCTGATTACTGGCAAATGGGATATTGGTAACACACTGGATGAGGATGTGTAATCAGGTGAACAGAAGGAATAGGTGTGTGAGAAGAAAGAATGAACCAATCATAACACACTCTAGTAGAAGAGACCATGAGGTTAGGACACTGTAGAAAAGGAGCCAAAGTCTGAGAACCCATGCTGGATCCTCTGGATGATGATCCAGAAGTCCCCAGAGCATTCTCAGCCTCCATTGAGGACTTTATCTTTGCTCGCTCTGCAAACTTGTCCTCTGTGGATTCTCTTCCAAAGAACCTAAAGGAGGCCTACTCTAGACCAGACAAGGAACTATGGAAATCCACCATGGAGGAAGAACTACAAAGTCTAAATGCCAACCATGTCTACAAGACTGTACTTATT
>JBBPQO010000441.1:0-10715 GCA_038092535.1 Xerocomus subilludens | reverse complement strand
ATGAGATCGTGTCAGAGAAAGAACCGGAAGAGAAGTGAATGTTAGTTGACCAACGAATGGATCCCTTAGTGTTTGGTGTTCCATCCACATTATACGTAATAATAGGATTCAAGAGTGGGGAAACTTTGAAAGGTCCTCGAGCAAGTAATTGGGGGTCAATGAAGTTCCTGGTGGCACCAGAGTCAATGAGTGCTTGGGTTTCGACAATTTTCTTGGTTCCTTGTAGCTTCACTGGGAGACGCATGATTCGATTGCCAGGGGAAGCTACAAGTACAACATTTATAGACGGGGGAGGAGACGTCAAGACAACTTCCCATTTCAAAAATCCTTTGCTCGTCCAATCCCTTTTATTGATTTGGGAGAAAAAACTGCTGCTACTTCTTTGGCAGATTCTTCATAACAAGTCTGGAGGACCAAGACGATCTCATCATCAGTCTTTCCAGAAGTTTTCAAGGAAGCAACGTATCAGTCAAGTTTGGTTGAAGGCTTATCCTTCTTAATGACAGGTGGAGTGGGAGTGTCAACAGATCAAACGTTCTGTTTAGGAGGGGAGGATGAGGTAGAGAAGGTGGGACATTTGTCAGCTCCATGACCCTTCTTTCGGCATCTGAAGCACAGTTTCTCACGGATACAGCAAGCATGTTTGGTGGGAGTGAGTTTTGATATAGTGGTGGCGTCCACATCCATAGCATTGGGGTCTTTAGTGGGGCGAAAGACAGAGGAGGGTTGGAACTTTCCTCTCTGAAGGGCTTGGATATGCATCTTCTGTGCATGGAATATCTTGGCTCTTTCAATCCAATCGTTGATGGTGGTGGGGATAGGTGACATAGAAAGGATCATAGTGGCAAGTTTTTGATCAACTCCAAGGGAAAACTGATCGATAAGAGTGATGTCGTCGGTGATACCAGCTTTACTGGCAAGGTTCTGGAAGTCGGTAACATATTGCTGAAATCCGTCATCAAAGGTTCCATTAGAGCATTTGGCAGATTTTTGAATGAGTTTGGAGAGATCGAGGCAAGCAGTGGCTTTCGTATCAAAAGGATAAAAGGTGGATTCAAAGTTGGCAGTAAACTTGTCGAAAGTTTTCTCAGAATTGGCAATGGTGGAGTCGGCAAGCTTGTCATACCATGTCTCTGCGAAGAACGCTCCACATCCCTCACTCATCTTATTAAGAGTGGTCGTGACTTTTCCTTTATCAGTAGAATAAAGGGTGGAATTTAAAGCGAAGTAGGCACGCATGGCCTTGATCCAACGTGAGGCATCAGAGGACTTTCTGGAGAAATCAGCCAGAAGGGCTGCCTTGAGTTCAGACTTGGTAGACAACATGTTGACAGGAGGAGTGGAAGATGATGGAGGGGGTGCTGGGATTCTGTGGGCAATGGGTGGTACTGAAGGTCTCGGGTTCACTGGTGGTTGACTAGGTGGTATTGGGGGTCTTGGATTACAAGGACAAAGGTGTGGGGGAACAAAGGTTGGGGAACGCTGACATTGGGATTCAATTTCACTTTCGCTACTCTCAGACTCGGATGGTGGAGCTCTGAAGCTCATGGTGACGATGGGTAGGTCCTATACCTAAAGAGGTGGGATCAAGATAATTCTCGATCTTTTGTTATGCAAAGTGTACCAAGGTTCCAATCTTACTAATCCCGACTTAGGGCGATACTCACAAAGAGACCGATGACCTAAGGCTTGACGTTCAAAGAGGGAAAAACTGAGGATGAGGACAGAGGTTTGAGGTAGTACTCGACTGAGGACGAGGGTTCGAGATAGTGTTTGGCAAAAGATGAAGGGTCCAAGGGTTACTTGGAGACTGAGGACAAAGAGTTTGAGATAAACTCGACAAGAGATGAAACTTGATAACACTTGTATTGCATAGATTGAGAATAAAGTACATACATGGAATGACACACTATTTATAGGGAAGCATAACATGCACGGACCAAGGAAAAGAACACAATAGAATGTAATGGAAATTGATGGAAGAACGAAGATGGTTGAGGAACAATGCTTAGTCAGAGACTAGCAAGACAAAGCAAAGAAGAGTGGCAAACAAGGATGAAACCAAAGTTGTCATAAAAGGTCCCATGCCAGGAGCGATAAGGGTGTTGGTAGAGAAACAAGAGAATATGATGAAAAGGGGAGAAAATTGTAACACTTGGGCCAACAGCATAAAAGAGACATACATTTCTGGTCCTCACCTTTCACATCTTTTGTGACAACAAGGGCATCCCAGAATTAGAGTGTGCACCCACCAACTCCACTGTAGTCTCTGCCTTCATTTCCACCCTTGCAGGCTCCTACTCAGGCAGCACCATCTCCAATTACCTCAATGGCATGAAAGTGTGGCACACCATCCACAGTCCTGTTTGGTCCCTAAATGAAACAGAGATGGATGCCCTGCTGAAAGCTGCATCTCTCCTGGCCCCTCCTCACTCTAAACAACCTCCCCATGAACTGTCCACTGTTGACATAATCCTTTCCATCTGCAAGCAATTAGACCTCAATCTCACACTCCATGTGACCATCTTCACCTGCCTCACCATGGTGATTTATGCCACAGCCCACATGGGCAAGCTTACCACCAAAACTCTTGTTTCTTTTGATCCCATTGTTCACATCTGACATCAGTGTTGAGCATGATTGCCAAGGGAACTCCATCACAAACTTCCATCTACCAATATCCCATGATCTGACTAAGATACTACTATTTAATATACATGCTCAAATGAGTGTCCCAATGAGTTATCATTTTAAAATGGCTACCATTTCATCAGATGTTATCCAAATCCTTTAATTCTTGTAGTGGCAGAGAGTCAAGTGTGTGTATTGCATTTCATACACTCATAGTCTAGGGTTAATATTCATGGTTATTGGGAATCATTGCCTTTAGTACAAAATATGCAAACGTTGGAACACTTATTTGAGCCACTGTAACATTTTGGAGAAGGGATTTTGCAAATATATCATAACCCAGTCAGAAAAATCCTAAAAATCCGGAAAGATGAGGCTCAATCCTTTGATATGATAATAAATACACCAGTTAAGACCAGTTTTTATTGGTCTTTTGATTATTTCAAAATGAAAAGACCATGACCAAATTCAGGCTAGATTAGAAAAGACCAGATCAATCTGGACCAGTCTTAGATGGTCTGGTTCAGTTAAAGACTAGTTTGTCATTGGTTTTGAGACCAGACCTTTAAACACTAATTCTAATGAAACTCCATTCTCATCTTGTCTCTCAGCACATGCTGGATCTTGGCCAGCTGTGCATGCACCTACACAATGAATATGTGCTGAAGATGACCCCTCATGAACATCTTGGATAGACACAGCACCTTGTGTCCATGGCAAAAAGTTTAGCATGCACCTCCAATCTTGTTGACACAGACACACCTTCACTTCCACCTGGATCTGCACCCCATCAAGTTTCAACATCACTGGTCCATCACTCACATCCACTCCATCTTCTAGACAAACAGACAATTCAGATGATCACAGAATCATAATCACATTTGGTGGTGCCTCTAGGTGAATCACAACAAGCTATGTAGTAAGGGCTCAAATGATTGCCTAATATGCTAAATATTTGACAGATTTATCACAATGTAGGAATAAAAGCCTATAGTAGGTCATGTAATGGTGTAATACATGCCAGCCACAAGGAGAAATGATGTGACAGGACTCTGTAGGATATGACTTATATGCAAAATTCGGAACCCTTCGATGAAGTTGTGTACAGAGCCATTGGATTTCAAGGGTATCCATTCCTCTTGATGAGGAACATGATGGATGTCATCGCAGATAAAGTAGTTGATGGGATGCCCAGCAGTGTTATGAACGAGGAAGGAATCTTTGAGTTCCACAACTGGTTGTCCATGTACCTGAAGTGGCAGTAACGGCGGAGCTGCAGGTGCCCCTGCCATGATGAATTATCGCCTGGGCTGCGATAAGTAGTTGAGACTGTGCCACAGCCCGAACATCAACAAGACATGCCTGCTACTAGTCTGCTGGATAACAAATGTCGATGGCCAGTAACGATGGGCGCGATCTTTGGACCAGACGCAACTATATTATATCAGCACACATCAGGACAAGCACTGAGAAGGACTGGGAAGTGGAGGTCAAACTCACTTTTACAACACGATACTTTTTTGAGATTCTTGCAAGGCAGGTTGCGTGTCCTTTTATACCCTCACCTCCTCAGGCCCAGGCAGTGTAATCAGATGGCACATATTCCATCTTCAGCTGAATCAAACGACACGAAGTCCGAAGATGTCTAGTAACGTCTGAAAGAGGCAGTCAGTCAGGAAACCGCGTGCGTAGCCCTATTGTGTTACTTGTTTTGCAATATGTCGCGTTTGAGAGATCCGATGCGTTCGCTCACCTTCAACAGCTGGAAGCGAGCTGCCTTCTTGGCTATATGTTTCATTTTTTGTTTGAGAGTTGCCTTTGGGTCGGCGGTGTGTTTCATTCTCTTCTCAGGGGAGGTTCGACGCAAAATGTGTAGTTGTTCCCATAATACAGAAAGAAGACGGAGACAGAGATCAGCCTAGGACGTTTTCGGGAGTGATTCATCGCTCAGTGTAATTTAAACGGCATCAGCCGCACAAGGACCCTGAGACAGGAACGGGAGCGCCGACGAAATTGGCCACCCAGCGGCCGTGTGGCATTCTGTCTAAGCTGTACCGAATCCCCATCCGATTATTACAGGCAGTTCATTCGAGAGCACAGTTTGACCTGGTCTTTTGATTCTTCTACCCATGTTGCACGTTCACTACTGTCCTCCAAGCGGAATTTGTAAGGTGCTACCCGTGATCTGAACATCGCGAAATCAAGATCTTGCCAGGGTGATGAGATGATACGACTACATTTTTTGGGGGGAGAGCATCTAGGCCTGCGTTCGCGCGTCAGTACACGAATTCTCGCACATGAGGCGAGAAGGGGTCATCCACGTACCGATTAGCATGCAAACGATCGTATGGCCTGCACCTCGTCTGAGAATAAACAACATTTGAGATTTGAACGCACAGCCCACCTGCAAGGAGTGTTTGAAATCCCACAGGATGGCGGTGTAACGATGGCGGTGGCGGTGGTACGATGTAGCGTAGTCGATACATATTTGTCAACAAATTCTGCCATAGAGAGAAAGAGCGCGTTATGTCAGCAAAAAAGGGTGAAAAGCATGCTCAAGAGAGTGGGTCCTACCAAAAAGAGAAGCAGTGCAAGATGCCAATGGTTACAGCTAGTGCTGCTGCAAGGTGAGATGATCTTGAGGTGAGGTTGAGGTGAGCTGTACCTTTATCTCTAAGCAAGCCACTGCCCTCACCTCACCTCAAAATAATAGCATTTTCATATTGGATCTTTTTCATAGTATGATGTGCCTGATAACAACCTAGTGATCACCACCACCTGAGAGTAGTAGTAGAAAAGTTGTCTTATTGCAATAGATCTAGAGCCTGAAACACAATCATACATGGATAAATATGCTGAGGCAGTGTTTTTCCTTCACTAGTAGACAGAACTCTTTATCTGGTGCTAATTACACTGACAGCAGTGACTGACATTCCTGCACTGCTCAAATGTGAAATATAAGCAGAGGGAGTGAACAAGACAGACAAGAAAATGAGGTCAAACACCTATGAGTGCACTGCAGCTGCTGTCCATACATCTGCTATGTGATTGGCATGGATCCTTTCTCATTCAAGAACTCTTGGTGCAATACTGAGCAAGGAATGCTTGATGCAGAACTTGAATTTGAGAGGGGAGGCTATTGTATTTAGTAGTACACCACCTGCTAGTACAATCTATGGTTGTAATCTCTGTTATGCTTTTTTATTCACCTCATCTTGCTTCACCACTGACCATTGTGTTGTCACCCCTCAGCTCAGCAGCCTCAGCTCACTGTAATCTATATCATATCTTAGCAGTGCCACTGTGTCCTTTTCAGGCAGACCCCCTCAAGTGGTGGTGCATCTCACCTTATCTTGAAATCCTGAGGTAAAGCTCCAAAGCTACCTCTAGGTGACCTCAACCTCACCTTGCAGCAGCACTAGTTACAGCAGTTTTCAATTGAATGCAGAAAAATGAAAAATCTCTATCAGCAATAGCCAGACAGGACCCCAGATGTACCCATAGTGAAATCTAACTACCAGTAGACATTAGTAATTGCACATTCCTTTGCTATACAACACTCATGGCATTGCCTACTCATTCCAATGAAAATGGTGAAACTGACCAAGGTTTTTTTCTTTGTCCCTTACCATGTATTCTCAAATCAAAAAAGGAACAAAAGGCAAGACAAAGGAAGAGAAATCCACTAAGACAAAAGAACTTGTGTTTGATGTCTGCAAGTCAACCTCCAACTACCCCAGTTTTTTATGGAGTGCACTTCTCAAGCATAGTCTTAGAGATTCCAACTTCTCTGAAGGGAATGACCATCCATTTAGGTACCTACTATCAAAGTATGTCCTAATTCTTTTTGTTGTCATCGTATGAGTCAACTGAGAACATGGGCTATCCTCCATGCAGGCAACACATTAGTAATACAATTGATATGGACAATGCTGCAGATTACAATGAGATGGTGAAGATCATTGAGGAGAAGCCAAGTATAGTTAGAGTCCTCATTGACAAGCACAAATTTGAGAAGGTGCTGTGAGCAAAGCATACTAGACTCCAGTGGGGGCAGTGAAACTGGTGGCATAAGTAATCAGGTGCTACATCATTATGAAACTTGACTGAGTTTAGATGCTGAAATCACACACAGGCAAAGTCCACAATCTTGATGCATAGCTGGCAAGGTTGTGCTTGAAGCTTCAAAGCAAGTATGGAAATGAGCATGATGGGAGTATGACATACAATGGACCACTTGGATCATTTCCACTGATGCCAGCCATGTTCCCTAATTGGTGCCATGCAATGGTAAGTACTGGAATTCATATGTCTCAATGAGAACACTGTAGCATTGTATTCATAGGATGATGGCATGGCAACTCTCAATATCCCACTGAGTATCAAATCATTGAATCTTGCAAAGAAAGCCCCCCTTCTCCATCCAGCACACAATGCATAGGCTGCACAGGCTAAAGCCCCCACTCCTATGTCTTCTGCAGATATCAGCTCCTTAGCATCTGCCCTTATTCTGCAGACAATCATGCAGACAGGATTGCTCTGTTTGCCTGTTATTCCATCTGCCCATAAAAAGGCAGGTGAGCCTACATCAGTCACTCTGCACAGTCCTACTGCAACTTGACAGATAACATCTAAGATATCCTGTCCAATGCAATTCCCACCTATCCCCTCACCCTCAAAGTTGTCATGCTTTCTGGAACATGCCAAGACACATCTTCATATTGTGAATGTGTTAGAGTATTAAGCTGCACTCAAGCAGCACAAGCTTGGGTCAGATGTCCTCCAATTTGCCAATAAGAAGTTACTTCTGGAAATTGGCATCCTAGCCAGTAATATAATCTGATTGCAATGAGGCAGTCAAGTCTGGTGGAATGGACTGGATGCAAAGAGAAAGTGAAGTGACACTGCTGACACAGGCAATAGTGATGGGCCACCACCTACCAAAAAGAAGTGTGTTTGCTACAAAAAGAAATTTCATGCCAGGGGTGACTGCACATTTTCTGGTGCACCAATTGGTCCAGATGATGATGCTAACAATATCAGAATGGAATATGACCTATTCTATCATTGTGAGGTACAAGGACAATGGCTTCTGGTTCCATGTGGTTTTGTTGCTGATGAGATCATGAATGATGATGATGACCCATTCCAACTCTATGGACACAATCATCAAGGGTAGTAGTGTACATTGTCCATGAATCCAAGTTGAATACTGTTCAAAAGTCTAGTCTGGATTAGTATGCGAAAATGCACAAATCAAGGGGTCCTTGATGTGTGAAAACTAGCATTCCACAGTATATCAATTCTATTAGCAAAAAACCTCAATTTATCTCAAATATATCAAAGAAATGGTTGTTTTTGTCATTTTACATATAGATATTATGTATGTGAGATTGAGAGTTGCACACATCAATGACTCATGTATGTGTTCAAAATGCATGTATCAGAAGTGGAACAACTGGTACAATAAGCAGCCAGTTGCAACCATTTTTCAACCAGTCTTTTTGTTAGCTGAGATTCATGGCAACTGAAAATGGATCATGTAAAAGTCTTAGGCAACCACAACCAAAGTTTGGTTGCAACCAATGTTAGTCCAATTTGGTTGTGGGTCTTTTTGTGGTCCTGAAACCAGACCTTGAAACACTAAAGTCAAACATTTCTAGTATTCTCAACACAGAGTTATACAACAAAAAGTACAAAACAATACATCATACCCAACTACACATCCAGAAGACCTAAAGTATCCCATTGTCTGGTCTGGCATGATACTCTGACAAGCAGACACAATGGATGTCAGCAATGAGTCATTGTCATTGCAGCAGAGGTAGCCTTTGATAGCTAAAAATGCTTGTTCAATAGGGTTATAGTTGGGTGAATATGGCACAAGTTAAATGAGCTTGCAAACTTTGTTATGTCAGTATTGTTATGATTCATGGCTACATGTGATGCACCCCTATCTTTTCCTTGATGACATCATCCTTGTTCTCCCTTGTCATTCTTGTCCTCCCACATCATCCTTGTCCTCCCTCATCATTTTCATCCTCCCTTGTCATCCTTGTCCTCCTTCATTATCTTTGTCTATCCTCATTGTCCTCATCCTTCCTCATTGTCCTTGTTCTCCCTTGTTGCTTTCAATCCTCCTCAGTTCTCCTCCATCATCCTCATCCTCCCTTGTTGTCCTTGTCCCCCTTTGTTCTCTGGTCTCCCCTGACATCATTATTTTATCATCCCTATCTGGATACTTCTTCATGCCCTCTTTGTCTATCTTTCCTTGGGACTTATCTGGGATCCCCCTGGGACTTGTCACACCTCAAGGTCATCTAGATCTTCATCTCCAGTATGATCTTCCATTTCCTTTCTTATATTACCTTTCTTTGTTCCTATGCTTCTTTGATCTATCAGACCCTCTACATGAGGCTTGTTTTCTTTGTTATCTCTCTTATCGTTTTTCATCTTGCTGACTCTTTGTTCTCTGACATTCTCCAATGTTCATCATATCTTTCCTATTTTTTGTTATCTTGTTTACTCATTGTTCTGTGATATTCTTCTCTGTTCTATTTGCCTTCCCTGAACTCTTCATCTTTAGTATATATATCTTGTGATACTCTTTTGTATTTCCTCATGCTTGACTTACCTGCATATACCTGTATATCACCTGGATGCTCATTTCTCGTTGTCTTGATATCAATATATCTTCTGTTGATTCCAAGGACCTCTGTTAAGCCTATGCTATGCTTTGAATGGTAGCTTGTCCAGATCCTCTAGAACCTACAAGGTCCAGGCCCAGCAGGTCTACCTTTGGCCTTACCCAAGGATGGAACAATATCCCTTTTCAGAGGGCAACTCAAACTTGATGTGTCATTTTGTAGCATAGATAAGATAAGATTTCTGATACCACACAAATTACAAGCATTCACACAGATCAGAAGGAGTGATTCAGATAAGATTCTACATATGTGATACTATCATGCAATACATGCAATCATGATGTCAGTTGTTAGGTGAAAGACCTGCTCTTTCTTTTCTCAAGATAGCTAGCTTGTAACACTCAAACTACTTTTTTTCATTGCTTGGAACATTAGTAATCACTGCCAGAAACTGTACACTCTCCAAACAGCACCACTTACTGCCTGAATCTGGCTGTATCCTTCATGGTATTCATATAGTGCAACAACCACAGCAGCTGCACTAAGTGCCAGTATTTTGTTAATGTCATGGTTCTCAACAACACAGTATAAGTTATATTCAGGTGAATACAGAATCTCAAGTATGATGATCTCAAAGATTTGCGCAAAAAACATCCATCACTTGGGAAGTGGCATAAGATTGATTTAGGTAAGGCAAGTAATCATTGTGTATGGACCTCATAATCAATTTTGTCTGGTGAGTAGACATCAAGAGTCAAGTTGTAAAGCTGGTTGATGTGCTGGAGGGCACAGTGCTTGATTATGGAATAGAGTTTTGCAATAGAATTGATGAGCAATTTCTGTGATTTCCAACCCTCAAACCAAACCTCTGCTGTCCCAAACATGGATGATTTTGCATTCATGAGGGCATCCTAAATAAATAATTCAAATCTTTATTAACCAGGACAGAATTTTCGCTGCCAATGGCACAGCATAACTCATGTCAGGCATGCTCTAATAGGTCACAATTTTGAGCAGCCAAAAGTGTGATGATGGTGGAAACAGATTCTTCTGAGTCTGGGTTTTCTGTGACAGGAGGGGCAGAGGGAATGACAGGTGGATAGGAATGGATTCAAGTTGATATATTGGGTGTGATAGGTACTACAACATTGGTTTCACAGAAAGGTTGCTGTATCACTGATGTATTGGTTTCCTATAATACATGTACATATGTAGTCTGTGGAAAATGATGAAAATGACACTTACAAAGATTAGGAATAGCAGGGTAACTCCTGGGTACCAGAGCTTATACACCTAGCCATACTCCTAAAAACTGGTACCCTTACCCAAGGGTAGAGGTTTTTCAAAAGCTGATAAATTTACACCCCTACCCATATTCTTGGAGGGTTTATCCAGGGGTATAGGTATCATACTGTATAGGTAATGCACACACTGAAT
>JBBPQO010000440.1:0-10720 GCA_038092535.1 Xerocomus subilludens | reverse complement strand
CCCTGAGCAGTCAGAAGGACACTTGTCCCACCAATGTCTCCCTGGTGGGGCTGGTGTCCACCAGATTGCATAATCGCCTGGCATAGCCAAGGCAGTAGAGGAAGACTGCATGTGAGAATCCACTGGCAGCTTACCCGGGTCACAAGTTTGGAGCCGTTCTTTCTCAGATTGAAAACAGACAGCGGGTGATGCGTGACAATCAGATTTTTCCACTGCCATCACCACTTAAAGTGAATAAAACATAGACATAGTAAACCTAACTTGATTATAAGATGAGCATGACATAGTGGATGACAAAAGCACATCTCATGTAGTAGTAGGCAGTACTGGCAAGTTGGAAGATGTGGGGATTGAGTAGGGTTTTGTTCTCAGTTACCAGAAAGTCTAAGCATATGAGAGAATTTGTGAGTGTGCTTTGAAGGTGACAGACTGCCACACTTGCCTGGGATAGAATGGGCTGATTATGGTATTTCCTGATTTTGATAGGGTGACATGAGCAGCATTATGTCATAATATAGGGGTGTAAAGTGAACTACCATTAGAATCTATAGTGTTGACAGCTTGGTCCCCACTGTACAACCCAACACAAAGCCTCAGGTACTGACCACTCTTGTACAGTACTTCATAGAACCCTGAGCTGTATACACCAGAACAAAGCTAAGCTACTGACCATCATTGTACAGTACTCCACAGAACTCTTACTGTATACATGCATTTTTAAATATGCACCAGTAATAGCCAACAATGCTGTCATATCACATAACAAATATACTGTAACCATGTGATAGGGGTAATCAATCTAGCTTCAGCCAAAGATGAGGATGCTTTCCTGCTGCATCTTCCTGCCCATCAACTTTGACATTCTTGGACCTAAAGGAATTACATTTAGAAAGCATCAGTCAAGGTTCCATGATATATACCAGCCACTTTGAGCCCACTGATGCAGTTGCTGTTCCAGGTGAGGACCATGAGATGGGTTGTCACAAAGGATCCACAGTAAGTCAAGCATTTCATGAAAATTGATTCATAGACCTCTGCAGAGAACTTTGGAAAGGATTTATCATTTCCATTCATTGTGTAGCTATCCAAGATACAGTTGTACTATTGAGATGAATGGTTTCAGTCACACCACACAAGAGAGAATAGAAATCTACTGCAGCTGTGACCATAGCTAAACATGGAAATGAAAGTTGATGTTGGAAAAGATCAGGTTGCTTTTGTGCAATGCAATATGGACCAGTGTAAAAAATTGTGATCACTGCATCTTGGAGCACATAGTGAGTGAAGTTCTTACTCTTACCCTGAACAATCCACATTAGCATTGAGGGAGTTAAATGAGTGGTAAGATACTGGTGTTTTCATCCAATACTCCTCATGAGAACATGGAGTCTTGAATTAATTTGGCTGCTTTATTTTGAACCCACAAGTTACATTTCTGAGTGAGTACTTGAGGAGGGACTAATCCATATGCAATTGGCACAATACCTCTGGCAGTTTTTTTAGATTGGAATGCCATGTTGAAAGGTCTTCATAGAGCTTCAAAACACACACACATGAAATTAGGGTGGGTCAATATGAAAAGACTTACAAAGATTGACATATTTTATTTGTGCTTGGAATAGATGTCTATCAATAGTCCATAGATGTCAGCTGCAGGTCACCATGAAATTATTTATGTACCTACAGGTAGTTTCCCTTCCTATTGCTGCCAATTCCTTACAGCTATGGAGAGGATCTCAGATATCCTGTGTGGTACATCTTGCATGCAGCTGGGAAACCCATTCTTTAAGGCATGGGCAGTATGACAGTCTGCCTTAGTGATCTCAAGCAATTGCTTCCAAGGCCTAGAGTGCTTTAATAACTGTGTGGGCTTGGAGCCATCAGCATTTGCAGTGGCAATATTGTTCTCTGTGGTGTGAATCAAGGATTGCAGGATTGGATAGTTTGTGGCCCACCATTTCTTTGATGATGATGGTGTAAAATGTCAACAGTGGTGCTGAATCTCAGAGAGATGAGTGGGAACATAGAGGTAAGGTCAAGATGAAGCATACAAGTTCTGCTGTGCTACATTGCTCTGATTCACAGGTCCCCTTGCAACCAGTTAGGTCAGGTAAAGGATGGTCAGATCTAAGTCCTAATGAGCTTGACATATGTACCTGATGACTGCATGGTTGTGATGTTTGTGTGCTGTGTGCCTGAGAGTTATGTTGACTGTTTGAATCAATAGTTCTATCCAAAGCTGCTTCATCCTCAGATCAAGAGTACTGAAACTTGAATCAAGGTGAAGGTGAGCATGTATGCATACTCTGCAAGACTTGCATTGCACAGACGACCTGTTTTGTGAGGGGAAAGCCTGTGGCCAGAAAATGAACTTATTGACTAGATTTTAATCACTGGATGCTCACCAGCTTTGCATTGTCTACCATGGCTCTTAGTCCAACCAAAATTCTCCTTGTCCTTTTCAGACACTGATTTGTCACCTTTGTTGTTTGATGTCAATGAGTCTTCAGAGTCAGATGCCTGTATGGCAGGGTCTGATGAAATATGAGCTGTTTGCAAAGAAGAAACTTGAGAATGGTGGGATGAGGGCTGGAAATTCAATCAATGTGAAGGCTGGGAAGTGGACTGTGACAAGACTGGTGGTGCCAGAAAAAGGGGCTGTGGATCTGGCTGGTAGAGATCACCATAATCATGACTAAACTGAGGAGGCTGAGTATCTCTTGCAACAGCAACATTCAGGTTATTGGGTGCTTGCAAATCTGGCTCTGTATCAGAAGGGACAATATGAGTGGGATTGTGATCAGTAGACTGTGTGAGGAACCCAAATCTCCTGCCACAATGTTCAATAAAAGCAGGCTGAGGGTCACTAATTGATGATGCACCCTAAAACCAGTTAATCTGAGTTGACACACTGGCAGTGAATCATCTTACTGTCATGCACTTGCTATTAGCTTGAGTTCTGACTTATATAATGTAGAATTACCTTAGACTTGCATCCTCTGTGTGTGGAATGGGGCAGAGGAGCCATTGAGTTTGTTGGGATGTCCTGGCCAAGGAAAGTGGAACCTGTATGAGTTATTTTCTTCAGCTTCATTCAAGTATCTATGATGTCATCTAGTTTTTCCATTTGTGTGACTCTATCTCCCTTTCCAGCCCCAGAACAAATAGGCCTCCTGTTGGTGGCTGAGCATAGCCTCTTTGATGCTTGGCCATCAGAACAGTCAAGACCTTTGCCTGTGCCTTCAGCTTTGCTAGCCTTGCACTTTGACTTTGAGCTCCTTTTCCTCAGGCTGCTTGGAGTGAGATAAGAGCCTAATAGGGGTTTTGGATGAGCCATGGCAATAAAAGCTGGAAGGATGAAATTTTTTACAGAAGTTTGCAAAACTGATGGCACTGTGTGTGAAACAGGAAAGATTAGTAAGAGTCATGAGTTGTTGTTGACTTAGTAGAATTTTGTCTTTGTGTGCACCAACTGTAACTACATTGTTCCCAAGTGCTGCTCCCCTCTGTCATATCTACCATGGGCAACAGAAAGATATCCCCTGATCCTAAAATGGCTGCTATCTGACTCTCAGAACAGTGCATCCTCACTACAGAGAAAATCTTCTGCATCTGTAGAAGGTTAGGGACTTGATGGATGCACCAAAAGAATAGTATATATGCACCTTTCCCTTTCTTTGCATCCTTTTGGGTTTTCACCCATGTAGTAGACTTCAGTTCCCTGGGCTGAGCCTCTTGAGTTGGCCTGAGAGTTGCTTCTTGTGTAGGGTCTAGAGTTGAATCATTACTGCACAGTTCATCCAGCTTATGGTCAATGTCACGATCAGTGTCATGATCTTGAACAAGAGTATATCCTGAGCACAAGGATTATGCTGGAGGGTCAAATAGGAAATCATTGGAGGTAGCAATGATTTCAACACTCTTGTATTGATGCCTTGCCACCATTAAGGGCCTGGGTGGTGTTAGAGAAAGACATGGGTAACCCATGGGTATCATAGCACCAACCCATACACATACCCACATTATACCCATATCCACTAACCCATGGGTATCTGATTTTGTGGGTTGACCCATGGGTTTTTGTGGTTTAACCCAGATTAGACTCACCTGAAGAGGCTCAAGTCAAGCCAGATGAAATGGCATGGAATGACCATGTACCAGATGGCTTCCACAACATCCCAGAGTGACCAGAAGGGGGCTCAGATCAGCACATCAATGAAATGAACACATACCATTGAGCTGGAGTGCCAGAAGGCCACCAGGGTGTTGAGGTCAAGATAGAAGAAGCCATGGGTGACACAAGGCATTGAGATGGTGCCAATAGCATCCAGGAATGCCAAGATGGTGACAGGAATGAAGATGTCAATGAGACAACTGTGTCAAGTCAAATTGGAGGGTTAGGAGAGTTAGGAGTGCATCTAGTCAAGTGGGGCAAGTGGGGAGTTGTTGAGAGCAATGGCAAGTGTTGAGATGGATCCCATAGTGTCCAGGGATGTCCAGAGGGCGATGGAATCAAATGCATCAAGTCAACAAACATACTACATTGAGTTATGGAGCCAGAAGGCCATGCAGGCAAGAAGGCTGGACCAGGACATGTTGAGGGTGATGGAATGGGCCAGAGTGATGGCAACAAAGTTGAATATGATGGAAAAGGATGATGGATGAACAGCAAAGCAAGTGGCACATGCTCCAAGTTGAAACAACTCAAAATGTGATCACTAGCTGAAGACAAAGAAAGTTGGCATAAATGGTACAGAGGCACAACAAGCAACATACCTGTGTTATCCATAGTATTGAGAAAATCTCCCAGACATCCCAAAGGCCACATGGATGAACTGTGTCATTGAGAATGACTCAAATGCAACCTAAACAAGTCAGCAGAAGTCAGTGGACTTATCAGGTTCCACCATCACATTGAGGCCACACTGGGCAAATCAGACAAATTGGAGACATCATATGTTAAGTCAGAATGCAGGGAAAGTGTTCCCATGACCATGAGATGCCAGGATGATGAACCACATGCACTACAGCATGAATGCTATGCTATGCCAGCAAGTCATGACTTAGCAAATTGGTAATCACACAAGCAGGACATGGGACATGACACAATGCACTATGGATGCAACCACAGATCTCATACAGACTCACACAACCCATATGGACTCTGCCATGATGCTGCATATAGGTGTTTTTATTTTATTTACCTACTTTCCTTTACTATAGACTCACTTCTGAGACTACTTACTAAAGTCTGTCTACAGATTCCTCATTTCTACAGGGTCATGGGTACTGGTGTGGGTCATGGGCAGATCCACAAGGTAACCTATCAGGTTGGGTGACAGTAACCACAAGCATAAACAATCCTTCATTATTTCCTATGGATCTTGATAAGCATCAGGAAATTTGAAAAGCTGCAAAAAATGCTCATCTTAAATTGCTTGGAATGGATAAACATGTATGTCTTGTCTTTCTTCCTTGCTTGCTCAATGGCAATGAGCTTCCCATACATGGCGATCATCATTTCATGCAGCTCAAGCTTATAGAAATCATTTGAGTCAGTCCAGAAACAGGTGAGTGCATTACTCACCTCTGTGAACTGCTCAAAGGTGTCATCCTCAAGGTGATTCACCCAACAGGTATCTAATGCATATTGCTTTCTTTGCTTCAACTTGTGCTCTTTTTTAAGTAGGATAAGCAATTTTGATCAGAGTTGAGGGCAAGAACATTGGGCTGGAGGAGGAGTCTGGCTTTCTTAATCAGAAGTCTGGCTTCTAGACTGGAAATAGGTCCAGGAATGGGAGCAAGAGTGGGAGTGGGGTTGAGGCTCACAAGACAATGTCCTGCCTTGACCTTCAGGTGGAGGTGGCCCTTTGTTGATGTTAATTGGCAGTGATACCAGGGAAATTCCCTGCTCAAATCAAAAACGAGCAAGTAGACTCATGCAGGGCAGAAAAGGGTGAGGATTTCGGATTCCGGAGTAATGCTTTATAGCGATGATGTGGACTTATTGCAGTTGTGATTAATGAACAAGAACAAATATTTGTTATTATTTACAATGCAACACACCCCATCCATGCTACGATTTTTCATAAAGTCTAATCTACTTGTAGCCAAGGTGACTCTAAAGAGACTGTGACTGCAACATGCCAACATTTAAGGCACCTGCAAAAGAAGTGCTGGTAGAAGCCACACAATTGTCATTTGTGTGAGGCAGAATCCAATATAAATCTTATGATGTGGAGGTGCCTGCTTGATTGAAATCATTGGCAGTTGTTTAAGGAGGTTGTGCCTAAGTCTGAGTAAGATCAGAGGCTATGGCTGTTGGTGGTGATATTGCTTTGCCTTTCCTTTCACCTTGCTTTTTCAGGTTTTATTGGTCTGACTGAAAGGAGGGGGATTGGCCACTTCACCAAGACTCTGGTCCCCACTGTTTGCATCCTTCTTGGACTGAAGAAGATTAACTGCATGCAAGCATAATAAAGTATGGTCTGAGAGTAGCAGCACATGAGTCTGATTATGAATTGATGCTGGAAGAGCCAAAAGTATCCATTGATGATTGTGAAGTGAATGCATATTGAGGATATAGGCATTAGTGGGAATGTAATCAACAAGAAGCTTAGTGCATGATGTGAGTGATCATTCCTGTTGTTTGAACACAGTCCTTGATCCATTGCAGTGGGATGTAATGCAGTCATGTTGAACATTGACTGCACAGATGATGTCCTAGCATGAGCAGGTTAGTCTTGATATAACATGCAGTTAGAATAAGGCATATGGAGGAGAAACAACAATCCAGTGTTCTGGTACCAGATACCAGATGCATGGCATATGTACTTGAGAATGCTCCAGATGGAATTCCAAGAGGCTAATGATGACATGAGAGGCTATGTGTTGCTCAAATGGAACTAAATTTCCATGATCTTTTCAATCTGGTATTCATCATTGTGCTCAACAATAATATGTAATTGCACTCTAGGTTTGTCTCCATACTTTGCCATGGTGGATATAGCCTTTTAGAACCAATGACTGGCTGGGTCTATTGTATCCAGTAAGCATTTTGCAGCCTGAGTCTCCTGCCAAGAAATAGGGTGCTGGATCTCTGAAGACTGATCTCCCTTCATATATGTTGGTAAGTTTACTGCACCTATCAAAGGGTATCAAATTATGTGCCTAATGCAATAAAATTTGATGAAAACCTCCTGACTTGAATGGTTCAGTCTCCAGAAATCCAAGGAACTGCCGCTGGTGTTGTGCTCATTGATGTATTGAAGAATGGTTGGTCCTGCCCTGACCCACTTGTAGACTGTAGGGTCATGCCAGTATCCTCCACTCACAACATGCTTCATATTCTATTGCTCTACAAACAGTTGACACATGTCATGGCTTGGCACTTGGCAGTTGCTGTAAATTGAGGCAAGATGGAAGATGTGGTTGAACGACTCATATTGTTCAGTTGAATAAAGGATAGTAGGGCAGAATCACTTGATAAACATGGGGAGATGGAGAAAGAAATAAAATTTTGGCTTCATCACCAAGATGCTTGGTGTGCATTGTGAACTGATGGTGAGAAAATCTTCGATTATGCATGATAGATCAGCCTGATAAATGAGTGTTAGCACATAGTGAGTGAGGAAATATGGAAATACAAGAACAGATGAGATATGTGTCTATATTTTCAATTGACATGTGCCAAAGTAGCACTACAAGTTGACTGATTACCACCCAACCATTGAGCACTGACTGTAGGACAAGGTCATGGATTAAGAATGGAATTACTTGCATGAGGCCCTTGAAATATTTTCCAATGAGACTGCCTTTGTACCTAACAATATAATTAGCAGCAAGTGACAGAGACTTAAGACCATCCTTCTTGATGGATTCCAGTCACATTTGAAATATCTTCAGCAGCTGGCCTGGGGCTTTGTCAAGAATATATGCCGTCTGTCCCCAGAAATACTTCACAACACCAAGGAGAATAGTATGGAGGATTTCTGTTGGTGTATCCTCGTGAATGTCAAGTCCCCACATCCCAAGGAGTGGATTGATATAGTTATTGACTGATAGACCTCCAAGTAGCATCTTGAATTCATGTTCCAAACATTCTTCAACCTGGGCCTTTGATATGGAAGGCTCTCCTGCTGTTTTCTTTTGCAAAGCCTTTCCAGGCTCAAGAAGGCAATTGGTTATCCTAGCAGTGGAGGTATCATGAATACCAAATTGGCTAATGGCTTTACTGACTTTTTCTGTCCTAATAACATGATCTGTTGTTTGATTTTGACAAGGGTATCTTCAGGCATATGCAGCTCACCAGGCTGAGTGAATGGTATTAGTCTGGTTTAATGCAGAATAAGATTACATACCTGAAATAGATTGCTATATCCCTTGTCTGTTATCTTTTCTGCAGCAGTACTGCCAACCTTGCAGGTGCAGCAAAAGTAATTGCACCAAAGTCCACCATGGCTACACTCTTCCACCTGCATTGGATTGTCACTTGTGACAATAGGAATAAGCATCACTTCCTTGTGATGCTTGATATCGAAGGCTATAATTCCACTATCCGCCACCTTTCTTGGAACGAGCACTGTAAGCAATTGAAAATGTAGATTGAGTTGAACTTACTTGATAGAATCCTTGTGTTCTAAGAGGTGTCATTCATGTATGTTCTCTTCTCTTTCAACTACATTTGTTCTTGAAAATGAACACTCACATGTACTACCATAACATTTGAGCATATAGGACTATTAGTACTTCTCTTTCCTTTTCCTTTTCAATTACTACGCTGATATTCCAGACTTCCCTTCCACATGATACAGCACACATGCATGTATGAGTTTTGTATGTGTCCTCCTTTCCTTTCTTGCCATCTGTGACATGGTGCCACAACAGCATACCATGTGCACTGTGGCACAGTGCTGCACTTTCCTTTTGTATCAGTTCTGAGGCTGTTTTGGACTGCACACTGCATGGTCTGTGCTCAGACCTTGTATGTATATAAACCATAGTTTAGTGACTGCTTCAGCAGTCTTATCCATTTGGTCATTGCATTCAGCCTAGGCTTGAGTGTGACTTAAGGTCTAACTTTATTTCCACCATTTTTGCATATTCAGCATCACGCTTGAGTGCTATCTATCTCATCATTACTACTCTTCTCAGTAATTTGTTGTTGTCTTGCCCTTGAGGTTTGGCTTCAGAGTTTGGCTTGTGCAACACTTGAATAAGACTCTTATTCAAGCGCAAGACTATCCAATGTACCAGACATTTGTTACTTGTATCAAGAATCTTCCTTGAGTTTGGTTGGAAGATACTGAACAGTAAGGAGAATGTCAGGATCAGGAAGAAGAGACCCATTCAATATGGACGATTCAAAGAAGGCCTTATGAAGAAGCTGAAGAAGAAAAGAAGGAAACAAACTTTATAAGAAAATCACTGATCCTGGGAAGTGGGACAGCAACAAGGAAAAGTTTCACTTATGGTGGACCAAGTTACGACTTTGGGTCGCATCCCACAAATGGAAGAATGACAAGATTCATTCTATCACAGTGTTATCCTGCTTTGAGGGGAAGGCTGATGGTTTTACTCAGCTTACTATGGAAAAGTACCTTGATTTAGAGCCAATGAAAAGGAACATGGCCAGGTGAGGAGAAGACCTGGTTTATAAAGAATATGAAGAGGTGGCGTGGCTGTCATGGAAAGACTTGCAGGACTATATCATTGAGTTTTTTCATATTGAAATGCTCACACAGGAATCATATAAACAGCTAATGTTGTAAATTGTACATTGTCTCTTTCTCTTCTCAACTACACTTGTCCTCGAAGATGAGTGCTCACCTATACACCATATGTTCAAGCATTTAGGACTATTGTTTACCTTCTCTTTGTTTCTCTTACTATGCTGATGTTTCAGACTTCTTGCTTATGTGATACAGCACACATGTATGCACATGTTCTGTATGTGTCCCCTTATCATTCTCACCAGATTGTGATGTGGTGCCACATCAGTTCTGCTGCATGCACTATGGACACAACTGTGCATTCCTTTTGTGACAACTTTAGGGCTGTCTTTGACTGCATGCTGCGCAGGTCTGTGCTCAGTTCCTATATGTATATAGATTGTAGTCTAAAGACTGTTCCCGCAGTCTTATTCACTTGAGCATTGCATTCAGCCTAGGCTTGAGTGTAATTTAAGGATTTGACTTTGACTTCTTTTGTGCATTCAGCTCTCTGCTTGAGCACCATTCTTATCATCATCATCATTGCTATCATCCTTCTCTTTTCTTTTAGTCTTTATTGTTGTCTTCCCCTTGAGGTTTGGCTTCAGAGTTTGGCTCATGCAACAGCTAAAGGAGTTATGACAAGGGAAGACCACAACCAACAATTTTCTTCAGCGTTCTGACGTGTTGAGACAAGAGGCAAGAATGGTAGACAAAGAAGCGACTTGGTTGCTAAAGAATGCCATCCATTACTCCATTTATTTGTAAGCATCTCTCCACATGCATCTTAACGACTACTACTACTATGGTCATAAGATGGCATATGAAATGATCAGTTGTACTATGGAGAAGATGGCCATCGAATGAGGAACACTGCAGTTTCAACCTGGATTATGGGGAAGGTATCAACCACTGTTGGGTCTGCCTCCTCCAAATCCAAACTTGTCTTACTGACCATGCTTTACTTCTACCAGTACCCAGCCCAGATGAGGTGCTCCTATGGATGTCAA
>JBBPQO010000439.1:0-10721 GCA_038092535.1 Xerocomus subilludens | reverse complement strand
GGGGGTGGCACAGGGAAGTTTTTGCCGTGAATATCATTTTTGCAATAGGGATGTAAGAGAGAAACATAAAAAATGGGGTGAATCTTCCATGTCTTGGGTAGATGGTGTTGATACATAATAGAAGATAAGACCTTAATGATAGAAAAGGGGCCTTCTCTCTTAGATGCAAATTTGGGGTTGGTGATCGATCAGCAGAGATTCTTTGCCTCAAGCCAAACTTTATCTCCTTTGACAAATGGAGAGAAAGACTGAGAATTATGAGAAGCCATGATTTGACAAGCAAGTTCATGGGAGGTGAGGGCTTCATCTCTGGCAGCAGTAAGAGCTTTTAGTCAATCATTTACAGCAGGAAGGGAAGAAGAGGGAAGGATGGAAGGTAGGGCACAGGTTTCGTAATCCATCATAAGGAAGAATGGGAACTTTCTAGTAATGGAATAAGGATGGTGATTATGCATAAATTCTGTGTGGGAGACCTTTTCTACCCAAGAACTTGGATTGGCACCACAGAAGATTCGAAGGTAGGTTTCGATCTCTTGGTTAACTTGTTCTGTTTCCCCATCAGATTGTGCATAATAAGCAGTGAAAAGAGATAAGTCATAGTTTAGGAGTTTTCCAGGTTCCTTAACAAAGGAAGACACAAATTGGGGACCATAATTGGAGATGATCTTATCATATAAACCAAAGTGAAGATATACTTTGTGGAAGAAAAGAGCAGCAATACCCTGAGCAATGACAGCTTTCTTGGTAGGACAGAGAATCACCCCCTTAGTAAGCCCATGGTCGACCACAACCAATAAAGAATCAAAGGAGGCATTGGTGGAGGGGGGAAGGTCAGTAATAAGATCACAAGAAATCTGTTGGAAAGGGCAAGTAGTGGTGGATTGGATTGGGGTGAGAGGGGGACAGGTTGGATGGGTATTGGCTTTATTCTGCTGACAAATGGCACAACCTTCGATATAATGACAAATGTATTGAGCAAGGCCGGGCCACCAAAAATCAGCAGCAACAAGTTGACAAGTTTTAAGATAACTAGGATGACCACCATGGAGTTCATGATCATGACAAATGGAAATGATAGAACATCATAAAGACTCCTCAGGAGGGACATAACACACCCCTTATATAGATAAGGATACCATCAGCAAATTGCCAATCACAAAGTTGGGAATGAAAAGATACAGGGATATTAGGTTGGGTGGTAGTTTGAAGATGTTTGAGAATTAATGGGTCTCTGAGAGAGGAAGAGGAAATTCAATCATTAAGCTGAGTGTCAATGAGGTTTACAAAAAGAGAATCAGAAAGAAGGGTGACTGCTGTATTATCCTGATTGTCAGGATGAAGATCTGGACAACGAGAGAGGGCATCAGGACCACTGAGAAGCTTCCCAGCTATGTGAATGATTTTAAGATCATAGTCTGCTAAGTCAAGCAACCAGAAGGCTTATCATTGGTTCAGGTTCTGAGCTTGGTGAAAGTAAGTCAGATTCTTATGATTTGTAAAAACCTGGACTGGGAATTGAGAACTATGGAGATAATGACACCATGTCTTCAGAGCATGAATAATAGTGAGGAGTTCTCTATCATAAATATCATAGTTTTGTTCAGCTGGGCTAAAGGTTTGAGAAAGATAAGAACAAGAGAGCCAGTCACCATTAACATTGGTTTGCATTAAGATGGCATCAGAAGCATATTTGGAAGCATTGGTAGCTATGGCAAAGGGTCAAGAGAGGTCAAGACGATGAAGGATGGATTTAGAAAGGAAAGACTTTTTCAGGGAATTAAAAGACAATTGACAGGCAGGGGTCCAATTTCATGCATGGGACTTCTTGGTGAGATCTAAGAGAGAGCGTGCGACAGTATTGTAGTCTGGAATGAAATGACAGTAGAAATTGGCAAATCCAAGAAAGAAGCAAACATCGAAGAGTTTCTCTGGAGTAGGCCAGTTGGCAATCCCTTCAAGTTTTATTGGATCCATAGCAAGTTGACCTTGTTTAACAATCATTCCAAGGTATTTGACTTCAGAGACATCAAATTGACACTTTTCTAGTTTGAGATGGAGGTCTAGCTCTTCCATCCATTGAAGGGCTTGATGAGTTTGTTCAACATGGGTCTTTTCATCTGGGGAGAAAACTAAAAGGTCATCCATATAGATAACCAACCATCCTTCAGCAATCATATCCCAAAAGGAGTCATTCATGAAACACTGGAAAGTAGCTGGGGAGTTACAAAGACCGAAAAACATGACAGTTGATTCAAAGAGTCCTTTATGCATAATTAAGGCGTCTTTCCATTGGTGTCCATCTTTGATTCAAGCATTGTTGTACTCCCATCGAACATCCATCTTGGTGAAGTGTTTGGCATCTTTCATCTTGTCAATCAGATTGCTGATCAGCAGAAGGGGATAAGCATCACAAATTGTGTGCTTATTCAGATATTGATAATCTTGACACAGACAAAGTTTGCCATCCTTCTTCTTTACAAAGAAACAGGGAGATGCTTGCAGGGAGTTGGAAGGACAAATCCTCCCAGAGGACAGGTTTTCCTCAAGAAATTCATCAGTTGCTTGAGGGAGTATAGCTTTCCAATTTTCAGGGTAAATGAATCATCAAGGTTGATCTCATAATCATAAGAATGGAATGGTGTATGTGATCTGTAGCTTCTTTTGAGAATACAGAAGA
Organism: Xerocomus subilludens; assembly: GCA_038092535.1. Taxonomy (NCBI): domain Eukaryota; kingdom Fungi; phylum Basidiomycota; class Agaricomycetes; order Boletales; family Boletaceae; genus Xerocomus; species Xerocomus subilludens. The sequence continues at coordinate 8,044 of JBBPQO010000439.1, read as the reverse complement.
AAAGTCATAATATTCAGAGGGAAGAGTAGGCTTTGGTTTTGCAGCCTTGGTTGCCATAGCTAGCTTGGTAGACAATGTAAGTTTTCTGATGACTGGTGAGTTGGGGAGGAAACATTTGCAATCCCCTTGGATCATCCAAAAGGCCAACCTATTCTCTTGGGCTGCCATCATATACTTTTCCTCAGTTCTTACCTCCATATAGTCATAGAGCTTTTCATTAACAGTAGTGTAGGTATTGACATGCCAAACTTTCTTCCATGGATAGGAGAATTTTAGATAGTAGAATTATGTTATTGGATATCAGAGGCATGAACAGAATAAAGTTCTTTCAATTGATCAAGAGATTCAGAAAGAGAAAGGGTCTGTCAAATCCAATCAATGGTTGAATTAGTGGTTCGAAGCCAGGGCAATTTCCAAGATGATGTTTTGCTTTCCACAGAACATGGTGTAGAAGACATTCTTCTGAGCAATTCCTTCAATGTTGGTAAAGAGGGTACAAGTATAACAGATTTCTCCATTCCTGTTTGACAATTGGTCCATATTCTGGACTTTGATTGGAACTTTAAGCTTGGTAGTTGGAAGACTGTGCTTCTTTACAAATTCCCAGTCAATGCAAGAGATTTTGCACCACTGTCAATGAGTGCGTGGATGTTGACGACTTGGGGAGTGTGCAATGGGGTGATCAATTGAATTGGGATTCTCATTGCTTTAGAAGAAGAGGATACAATTACAGGGGCACATGTATGGAAGGAGAGCTTTGCATCAAATGAAGCCCTCCATTTAAAAACCCTGGTTGTCAAGGAAGAAGAAAATACAAGCTACTCTAGTGGGTTCATTATCATTGTCGTCAATCTCTTGAAGAGCAGGAAGGTCGTCCTCTTTCTTGACTTGTTGGACTTTGGATGGTTTCAAAGATGTAGCATGTTGACTAGGAAAGGTTGGGCATTTGCTACTGAGGTGTCCTCCCTTCTGGCAACAAAAACAAAGACCTTCTGCCATGCATCTCTTTTGTTCTTCAGGGGTAAGCTTTGAAATATGGACAGAATCCATGTCCATGGCATTAGGATCTTTGGACCTTCCAGCTGGCAGTATATAAAGTTGAGAGGAAGAGGTTGTGTTCTTCTTGGAGGGAGGATGACAAGAAGTGATTTGCTTCAAATGATTCCACTGTGACTGGAAGTTCTCCACTTTGATGTACCACTCTCCAATGGTAGTAGAATCAGTGTCCATAGAGTAAATTCGCTTCATGAGGGCCAGGTTTAATCCTTTGGAGAAAAGACAGATCAGAACGGTCTGATTGGTGATCCCACTTTGGTGAGCTGCAAGTTTGAACTAATTGATATATTTGAGGACATCCATTCCATATTGGGCAAGGGACTGGAGAGTAGCAAGGGCTTTACCCTTGAGGTCAGTGGTCAAAAAGGTTTTCTTCAACTCCTTAATAAAGGTGTCGTAGGTTCCATATGTCTGGTTGGTGACCACTTGGTCAATAAAAGAAGTTGTCCATCCAAGAGCAGCTCCCTTTTTCATATAAGAAAGCACAAAGGCAATCTTCCTCTTGTCAGAGTTATAAATATGATTGTTAATGGAAAGATACAATCCAATGGACATGAACCATCCTTGAAAAGATTCTTCTGATCCATTGAACTCTTTGGAGGTACTGAGGTTGAGTTCTTTGGTAATGGTAGAAGCAGACATGGGGGTGGATGATGAGGTGGAGGTAGGGGAAGGTGATGAAGATGATGAAGATGGAAGAGGTGGGAGTTGAAGAGGTGGTGGACAAGGTGAACAAGGTGGGGGACAAGGTTTCTTTGATGGACAAGGGATCCCTTGATAAGGATTAATCCAAGGAGATGAAGACAAGGAAGACAAGGTGATAACAAGGAGGGTCTACAACAAAGGTAGCCCTGACAAGGTGAACTTGATCTTTTGTTACACTTGGCCTGGATAAGGACAAGCGTAGCCCTTGAAGGTCAAGGATCGAGGCTTGAAAGCTAGGCCAGTGATGACTTACCCATGGCTTTGCTAACTGGACTTCCTCAAGGGCATTCCTTAAGGTGGACAAAGATTTCTCTTGGAGGGATTCTCTCAAGAGTAGACAAGTAAGTCAAAAGGGAACTCCTTATGACAAGCAAGGGAAACATGATATGATTTGAGTACAAGAGTACAAGGTGGTCAAGGGAGATCAAGTTAAAGAAACAAGACAAGAGACAATGAGGTAAATATAGTACATAAGAAAGTTCAGGGCAGGTTCGAGGAATCTTGATATGGTAACTGGGCAATCAAGATGAAGGTAAGCATGATGATAAATATACAAAGGAAACAGAAGATGGAGTAAACCTGATTACTGGCAAGTGGAGGATTTGTAACATGCTGGATAAGAATGTGTAATCAAGTGAGCAGAATGGGAATTGTGAGAAGAAATGAATAAGCCAATTATAACAGCTTCCACCTTTTGGTAGGTTGCTTGGGTGGAGGTTTTTATAGTTCAATAAGATGGACATCACATTTTTCAAATTCCATTCTGGAACCCAAGAATCTTCTTCCACAGTATATTCCTTCCATCAGACCAGGAACATCTGGGCAAATGGAGTACTTTGATGACAGATAACATGTTCTATTTCAAATTCTTCTTCTCCTACAATAAGTGCCCAGATAAAAGGGTGGAAGGTGACCTTAGCTGGTGGCAGGACCACATCACCTCAGGTGCCATTGTACAACCTATCATTCTCTCATTCCCATTTCTCAATCCTCAAGCCTACTCAGATGCCAGTTCTGGCCTTGGAATCAGCATTGGCATTAGAAAGCATTGGCAAGCCTGGCAGCTCCATTCCAGCTGGTCCACATATGAAGGGTCAAAAGATATTGGATGGGCAGAAGCCATGGGCTTCAAACTCCTAGTCTACACTCTCGACGCTTTCCTCAACAAGCAAACAAACATCCTCATCTATGATGACAACATAAGTGTCATTGACAGCTAGCAAGTTGGCAGGCACCACAATCAAGCCATTAGCACAGTTTTCAAACATGTCCACTCCTTCCATGAATCATCTAACCATGTTCTCAGTGTCTACCCACAGTATATCCCCAGTGAGGAAAATCCAGCAGATGGTCCATCCAGAGGAATTTATGGATCCCTCAACTGCCTCTTACTGCCCATTTTGTTACCTGAGCACCTGTGTGACTTTCTCACAGATGCCACTGACCCCCTCTCAGCATGGGAACTCAGAGAGCTCAGAGAAGGGTGATACTCAGTCTCAGCCTTCTGCACTCTCAACCTCCTTCACATCAGGCAAGCAGAAGCTAAGTGAGCCCAAGCAGAGGCCAGCTTCAAGGATAAGCTCCTTGTTCATGTCCTCCAGGACACTTGAGTCATTCCCATCTTGTTTCAACTCCCCTCTCCCTTCTTCAACCACCCAGTTCCTTGGACCTGCCATTTCAAATAGGCTGTACCCATATCAGCCCAATCTACACCCCCTACCAGCCCTAAACCAACTGCACTGTCTAGCCAAAGACCAATTACACTTGTGGATCCCTTATGGCCTTTCTCCATATTCCAATGCAAACTCATCACCAGCCATCATCTCAGAGAATGCACTCAATCATATACTTGAGGTCATGGGTGCTTCTTGGGTGGACAGCACAAAGGAGCTCTATGGCACCAGCCTCTTAGTCTTCCATGTTTATTGTGATATCAATCACATTTTGAAGAACAAGCAGTGTCTGGTGTTATGCAATTTGCATTTTGTGTTCCTATCCAGTTGTGCTGGTTCTTACTTAGGCTCAGCAATCTCTAATTACTCAGTGGAGATCTAGGCCTGGCACCTCCTACATGAACATTCCTGGACCATAGGAACAGATGAACTAAAGCTCATTTTGCAGGGTGCCACATGCTTGGCCCCACACAGCTCCAAAAGGGCCAAATATCTGCTAATGACAGTTGAGAACATGAAACTCATATGTTCTCACCTCAGCCTAGATGGCCTGTGTGATGCTGTGATCTTCACATGCATGGTAACAGTGTTATACTGTGTCACCAGGTTAGATGAATTCACCATCCAGACCATCATTTCAACAAGGACAAACACATCTGTTGGCAGCATGTAGCCCTCTTATGGGACCAGAACAATTTGCCTGTGCTCCAATTTACTTTACCTACAACCAAAGCCAAACCAATCAAGGGAGAAATCATCCAATGCACCCCATAGGGCAGTTGCATCACTAATTCTAAAGCAGCCCTACACAACCACCTCCAGGTTAATCTGGCTCACTCCAACACACATCTTTTCACTTGGCATCATTCCAAGAAAGGACTGCACCCCCTTTCCAAGACTTAGTTTGTCATGTGGATCACTGCCATCATCAAACTTTGCCAGCTGGAGAACCTGAAAGAGCATAGCCTACAGATTGGCATCATGCTCTTCTATCTACTCAAAGGCATCCCATTCAATGTTGTCAAGGTCATGGGCTGTTGGGTAGAAGAAGCCTTTGTGCTGTATTTTAGGCATCACACCCTCATCCCTGCCCCTTTTCTCCAAGCAGATCAGTTCCTGCTTGGCAACTTCAACCACATTGCCATGCCACTGGTATGCTAATTGAGTAAGCCCCCACTCCTAGTGACTGGACCTCATGCTTCAATACATGCATTGCTGGGGCTTCTAGTTTTGGGGATCACAGCTCACTTGTCCAGTCATAGGTCAGGGCCAGCCTCAGGCCAGAAACCTAGGGGTTTCATCCAACCACACTTGAAATGACACCACCCTGCTATATCTTTCCCATTTATAGTAATCCCTGCATGTATCTAGTCTTCCACCTTTCCCCCTCCCTTTTTTTCTTTCTCAGCCACTTGAGTGACATGCCATCATGCAGAGTGAGATCTGGTTTGAAATAGGAAGTAAACTGGCATGGTCTAGTTGATATCACTGAATACTATGATGCTACTATGATGCACTATGACCTACTATGGCTTTACTATGATAATACTATGAAACCACTATAAGAGTCTATGCAAAGTCTATGCAAAGTCTGTGGCACACTATAAGACTATGACCAGATGATGACATACTATCATACTGCTATCCACCTGGACCCTCACTATGAGCACTATGACACTATGCAGCACTATCCAGTAGTGGACAGTTACTCCTGGATTTGCTCATGTGGCTATCATTCATGCTTGTCAAAGTATCACTCCTGATAAAGTGGCAGCCTATTTTTGAGCATCCAGGTATATAGTGTAGCACAAAATACTATATACTATCTAGAAGAAAAATGGATGCATCTCATTGTCCTCATCCTCTTCCTTGATGATGAGAAAACCCTTCAGAGCAGGAAGCCACTGATTCTGTGTGTCACAGGTAAGATAAGTCAAAATCAGCATTTGAATCACCACCATTGTCTGGTTTCATTGATGGCCCTGAAAAGCAGAAGCCACCACTATCATGATATTGCTTCTTATATGCCATCCTTTTTTTTGTGGACCCTCCCTCTGATTTGCCCAATAACATTGAGCAATGGGGTCATTGTATTGCTCTGTTTTCACTTCACATCAGTGCCATTCCACCAAATGGTACTACCTTTTTTGAGACAGATAATGCCACCCACTGAAATATCAATTCCAGGTCCAGATAATACTTTGACAGTAATATCTGCAAGGATATCTGGTCCAATGCCTTCAAGTTTGAGTGTTCACTCATAGATGGATGCATGGCATACACTATGGTGTGTTTCTACATAAGCAAGGAATTGTTTAAGGTGAGATGGGGATGGGAAAGGTGGAGGAGAGGTGGGCTGTTCAACAAGCTTGCACATTGGCATCATTGGAGGCAGAGGCAGAGGCAGGGCAGGATTGTTGGTGGTGGTGATGGAAGATACAAGTGAAGTGGTAGACAGCAGTCCAGATTTTGTGAGTGTCTGAAGAAGAAGCACTAACATCAATGAGTTGATGTTGATACTGGATGTCACTGGAGCAGGCATCTGTGCTTTTTGTGTTGGATATAACAGAGGTGCTGTATTGGCAACATTGAACAATTTAATGTTTGGCAGTATGCTCAGTATTAGGGAACTGCAAGGGTATACCCATGCATACTTTTTGGCAGAGAAAATGTACTCATGGGTATACCCCTGCAGTTCCCTACTCAGGATAGCCTGCTCTTCCTTCTGTAAGCTGGTTAGAGTATGATTCTCATGACAAAACAGAGACTAACTAGCATGTGGCACAAATCCAAGATCATGGCCAGAGTGAGTGGCAACATTCTCATAGAACCAACATACATATGCCCTTCATCAAACTTGTGCTTGTAACAGCTTTGAAGCTTGATACATTAATGGGCAAGATGTGAATTGAGGTCAGAGGTAGCTTTGCCATGCACTCTGTTGCTCATCATCATTGATTGTCTCATTTTCATTGTCATTGCCCTTTTGGAGCTTCCGGACCTCCTTCATGTCAACAAAGACCTTGATTACAGTAGAACTGATGCCTTGAACTTTCTTCACCAATTCTTTGTAGTCAGATCCATGGTTAACATCCATGGCCTTAGTAGAGTGCTGACTAGAACAGAAAGTTAGCATACAAGCAATGAAAAAATAACTCACCTTTTGGCCTGTGGCAGCACATACTTGAACAGAGAGTGCTTCTCCTCCAATACCTTATACTTATCCTGCCTATGCTTCTCAAGTATGCTTTGTAAGAACTCAATATAGTTACTATTATTAATAGAAAACTAAAGTTCTTTGATCTTGATGGACTTCTGTTCCTTTGAGATAGCCACTTTAACCCTAAGCTACCTTCTTGGAAAGAGAATGGATAGTAAAAGAGACTGCAAATGCCAAAATGTTTGTTGAATCACAAGCTGGTGATAATAGCAGCATGGAAGGAGGCACAAGTCATAGGTGACAGTTATACACTCAGACCAGATAAAGTGCATTTGGGATTTTGCCCTGGCAGTTTTCAACACTTGAATTTTCAAACATATATTTCACTTAGTTTTGCAAAGCACTGTAAGAAGAAGCACATCTGAAATAAATTTTGCAGGTGGCCAGGATTTGAATTGTCTAATTTGCAAGATGTAGAAGGAAAAGAGTAAAGCAATGGTTGGTTGACTGAGTTTCTTACTCACATGATACATTATACCATTGCTCTCACATCATGCACAATTGTTTCTTGGTCCAATCATAAGCATGCAATCTAGTGTGCATGATTGATTGAGAGCCTTGCTGATACTTGGGATTGCAAATGATTACAAGGTTCACCAACACAAATAATTATGCATAGAACCTCCAAAGACATTACTTGTAGCTGGTATTCAAGATCAACATGGCCCATGCATTCCATAATTGTACTATCATCTTATTATGGAGTGTGGCAAAAAACACATCACCAGATCACCAATAGTTATCATCTAAGCTCACCTAAGGCCTTAACCACATGGTGGCTCTGCAGCTGAGTTTCAAAAATATCGCACACCTTGTAGACAAGGTGGGAATGGCAGCTCAGCTGTTGCAGACTGCAGAGTGGCAACCCTTTGCCCAAAGCACAGCCATATGCTGGCTCAATCAGAATGTGCAGCAAAAAATGTGCCCCTCTGTCTCTCTCTCTTCGTCTGCTCCTTTGATCTCTACCTCTCTATTATATGCAATCCATAGTGTCAAGTGGTGCCACAGGTCATTACCTACAATTTTTCTTTCTTCTTCCCTTGCTGCCTTTAGAGGAGCCCCTAGGAAGGGCAGAATTGCACTCAGATAGTGTATATAGAATTTTCTTAGTCCTCTTCCTTGAGAGTGATTTGTCTGCACTGGGGTTGTGCCTGGTTGGTGAAGGATGACTGGGACCAACTGTCATCATGCAGCTTAGGCTAAGTCAGGATTCATATCCAGTGCCAAAAAGCATTGGATTAGTTAGTAGTATCTTTGCATATTGCATAGATATGGTACATTTGTTAGTTTGGATAGTCCAGGTTGGTTATTGACTGGATATCCACCAGGAAGTGGTAGAAGGGTTGCTGAGAGACCTGGACCCCTGGTTTCACTTGGCCATTTTATCATC
>JBBPQO010000438.1:0-10735 GCA_038092535.1 Xerocomus subilludens | reverse complement strand
ATGGTTGGTGATGATGGAGAGTGGGAGGGGGGTGCCCAAAAGATAGTGTTTCCACTCAGTTAATGCGAGGATGACGGCAAGGAGTTCCCTGTTGTAGATATTGTAGTTCTGTTTGGCAAGAGAGAAGGTTTTAGAGAAATAAGAACAGGGGTGTAGATCACCGTTAGCGTCCTTCTGCATGAGGATAGCACCTGCAGCTACCAAGGAAGTGTCGGTCATGATGAAAAAGGGGTGAGAAGTATCTGGAATGGATAAAACAGGGGCAGAGGAGAAGATATGATGGAGGGTGTCGAAAGCATGTTGTTGGAGGGGGGTCCAGACCCAGGGTTGATCCTTCTTCATGAGGAAGGTAAGGGGGATAACGAAGTCTGAGTAATTAGGAATAAATTTTCAATAGAAATTGGCAAAACCTAAGAAGGAGTGAACTCCCTTGACTGATAATGGGGGGCTTCCAATCGGCGATGGCAGAAAGTTTAGTGGGGTCCATATGGATGAGTTTGTTGCTGATGATCATTCCAAGGTATTTCATGGTAGGGGTATCAAAGGAACACTTTGAAATCTTGACTGAGAGGCCCACTTCGCGAAGTCTTTGAAGAACACATTGCATTCGTTCTTGGTGGGTTTCCAGAGTTCTGTGAGTATGGATACCAAGGTCGTCCATGTAGATCTTGAGCCAGCGTTCGACAATCATATCTGCGAAAGTGTAGTTCATGAATGCCTGAAAAGTGGCCAGGGTGTTACAGAAACCAAAGAACATGATGGTGGGTTCAAATAGACCAAGAGGGGTGATGAAAGCAGCTTTCCACTGATTGGATTCTTGAATACGAATGTTATTATAGCCCCAACGAATGTCAAGTTGGTGAAGTAGTTGGATTCTTTCATGTCATTGACCAGTTTGGAGATAAGAGGTAAGGGATAAGCGTTTCGTATAGTGTGACTGTTGAGGTATCGATAGTCTTGACAAGGACGAAGGGATCCATCTTTCTTGGGGACAAAGAAGAACGGGGATGCTTGGGGTGATTTCAAGGGAATTATTCGACCGGTTTTCAAGTGTTCTTTGACAAAAGTCTTACAAGTTTTCTTTTCAGCAATCTTCAGGACAAAGGTATCCTTCAGATCAATGGTGTAATCAAAGGATCGGTGGGGGGGAAGTTGGGTGTGAGTTGACTCAGAGAAGACATCAGCAAAGTCGGAACAAAAGTAAGGAAGAGATACATCTTTGGGTTTTTCACCTTGAGCGATTTCCATGGAAATGGTGATCTTCTTAATGTTCTCCTCAAGGGGAGGATACTCACGAAGAGACCTCTCAACCCTCAGAGAAAAATCGATAGAGATTGTTTTCCAGTCAATTATGGGGTTTCATTTCTGGAGCCAGGGCATTCCTAGGATAATTTGGGGGCGTGCTAGTCAGACGACCATGAATTTTACCATGTCAGAGAATGGACCGGAAGTAAACAAGATAGTGGTGGTCCATCAAATCGTTCTTTTGGTGTTGAAGGTTCCGTCTACGTTATAGGTGATGACTGGGTTAGGGATGGGTACAAATTTGAATGGTCCTTGAGCAAGGAGTTGAGGGTCAATGAAATTTCCTGTTGCTCCAGAGTCGATGAGGGCGGTGGTGTTGACGATTTGGTTTGATCCATGTAACGAAACAGGGAGACGCATGGTTCTATTGCTTCGTGGTGCTACAAGTACATGGTTCAAAGCAAGGGAAGGAGACATTGAGGTGGCTTCCCTTCTCAAAAATCTGCTCTTTTGATTCCAGCAGAGACTTCAGCAGTAAAAGCTTCTGCAAGTTCTTCGACGCGGTCTTCATAGCAGGTTTGAAGAACCGAGAAAATTTCGTCATCAGTCTTGCCAGAGGTTTTCAAAGAATTGACATATTCGTCGAGTTTAGAACGAGAAGATTCTTTCTTGGGGACTGGAGGCAGGGTGGTCTTAGTGTTTTGGAGATTCCGAGAGGTAGGGAGTGAAGGGGGGCATGTAGACGTGTTGTGAGCGACCAATGTGCGACAGTTGAAGGCATTGTGACCCTTTTTCCTGCATCAGAAACAGAGTCCATCTCGGATACACTTGGCTCGTTCATTTGGGGTAAGCTTAAATAACATGATGCTATCGATGTCCATGGCATTAGAATCTTTCTGAGGATGGAGGGTAGAAGATGGTTGGGGTTGACCACTACGAAGGGACTGGATCCTCATTTTCTGAGCATGGAAGGTTTTGGCTCGTTCGATCCAAGTGTTGATGGTGACGGGGATAGGGGACATGGATAGAATCATGGTGGCAATCTTCTGATCAATTCCTAGGGAGAACTGGTCGATGAGGGTGATGTCGTCGGTAATTCCAGCTTTACTGGTGAGGTTCTGGAAGTTGGTGATATATTGCTGAAATCCATCGTTGAAGGTTCCATCAGGATGTTTGGTGGACTTCTGAATAAGCTTGGAAAGATCCAAGCGAGCAGTGGCTTTGGTGTCAAAAGGATAGAAGATGGACTTGAAGTTGGTGGTGAATTTATTGAAGGTTTTCTCAGAAGAGGTGATGGTAGAATCAGCAAGTTTATCATACCACATTTCGGCAAATGAGGCTCCATGACCTTCGCTCATCTTGTTCAAGGTAGTGGTGACTTTTCCTTCATTAGAGGAATATAACAAGGAATTTAGAGCGAAGTATGCCCTCATGGCTTTGATCCATCAAGAAGCATCAGAAGATTTTCCAGAAAAGTCGGCAGGAAGGGTCGCTTTGAGCTCGGTTTTGGAGGACATGTTGACTGGGGGTGTAATGATGACAGGTGGTGGAAGAACTGGTGGTACTGGGGCTACAGGAGGTAAAACAGGAGGTCTGGGATTGCTAGGAGGGACCGAAGGTCAAGCAGGGGTTCTGGGGTTGCTAGGAGGTACTAAGGTGGCTGGGATGACTGGGTTACTAGGATGAGGGTTCAAAGGGGTGCTGGTGGCGGAGCGAGGGGGAGAGTTGACTTTAATGTTGCTGCCCTCAGACTCAGATTCTGGAATACCGAAGGCCTTTCGGAAATCTGTGATGACAATGAGGTAGGTCCTGCACTTGAAGAGGTGGGACTGAAGATATTCTTGATCTTTTGTTATGCTAAGAGTATGCCAATGCTTGCTTACTGATCCACTACCCTGGACAATACTTATGAGGAGACTGACATTTAAGGAGTTGACATTCAAGAAGCAACAAGGGAGACTAGGGATCCGAGGGAGACTAGGAATCCAAGGGAGACTCGGAGAAGGGTAGCTCTTAGAGAACTCAAGGGGCGAGACTAGATGTTACGCTTAGATTGCGTAGATCAAGAATAAAGAAGTACAGTGATGTGTGATGATATTTATAGGGAAGGCAATCATGCATGGACCAAGGAAGAAAGGAATGGCATAGAAAGACGAGGAACGAGATGGAATACATAGGAATGTTAGCTGACATAACAGAGTTGGTGCAGGAGAGATAAGTCCGATTAAAGGCGAAGAAGGGAAACGGAATTACTACTGGCTACAAGAATAAACCCTTCAAGAGAGTAAGTTGTCCCTCTCCAAGAGTGACTAGAAAAGTGATAAAGAGAAAGAAGAGTTCGATGAAATGGAGACAAAATTGTAACAGCAGGCATTAAAATGTCAACACCAATGATGTATTCAGGCAAGTCCATGACTTCGTCTTGGAAGCCAATTACATTCATGAGATCAGAACTCAGTACATCCCTAGCAGTGCCAACCCAGCAGACAAACCATCCTGGGGAATCTATGGTGCATGCCCCCACCTCCTTCCATGTATTTCCCTCCCCCCTCAACTTGTTTGAAGATTCCTTCAGCACCCCAATTGCATCCCCCCCTAAGTGGAGCAAAACTGAAGGCCATAAGCATGCTAGTGGTGCAATTACCTGTGCATTCCACAGTAGAAAAGAGGAAAATGAGCTTGTCTTCCAAACCCTCTTCCTCTAAGTTCATCATAGCCCTGCGCTTTGACTCTTCCATAGCCTCACCCACCACTCCCAGAAGGGCCAGCATCACCAGGGCAGTTCCCAAGCCCCCACATCCCTACCACCCCTCCCTTATGCCCCTGCCCTCCAAGCTATGCCCCCACAGTCATGCCAGAGAGCTGCTGCAGTTTTGGCTGCCAGCCACCAAAATCCCATGCAAAGCTGAGACCATGCAGGACCAAACCCCTGCAATTGTCTCAGAGGAATAGCTGGACCATGTCCTCAGCATTATCACTGCAGTGTGGACCGAAAAGACCAAGGAAATATATGGTAGAGGCCTCCTAATCTACCACATCTACTGCAATATTCACCATGTCCCCAATCCCACAAGATGCTCCATTTCTCAGCCCCTCCTCTTGGCATTTTTAGCCAGCTGTGCTGGAGCATATGCTGGTTCCACATTGTTGAACTTTGCAGCTGCAATCCAGGCATGGCACCTCCTACATGGCCAGCCATGGTTCACCAACCCTGATGAACTACACACACTCCTAAGAGGTGTGGCAAGGCTAGCTCCCATGTCATCCAAGCATGCCAGTGCATCCCCTTCAAGAGGGACACCTTCCTTCTGTTCCTCACCTACATGGATCTGCAGTCCCCATGGGACACAGTGGTATTTGCATGTGTTGTCATTACATTTTATTCAGTCTCATGCTTGGAAGAATTCACAGTCCTGTCCATCAAAGATTTCCAGAGTGACTCAAGCCCCTACATCACCCCAGCACTTGTTTCATGGCTAAAAGACACCAACAGTTTGGATGTCCTTACCTTCCACCTTCCAAAAATGAAGTGCTCCCCACAAACAGGTGAAGACACCCAATGTGCCCCCATCATGCATCTAACCAACCCAGCATATTGGCTGGATAATCACCTTCACATCAACTGCCCTAGTGCCAGGGATCACCTCTTCACATGGAGACACCTGAAAGGCCTTTGCCCCCTCACCTATGTGGAGGTCATGGCCAGAATCAAAAAGCTAGTCCAGAAATATGGTTTCCCAGACCTCAAAGACCACAGCCTGTGCATAGGAGGTACCTTGCACTACTTGCTCCAAGGTACCCCCTTCCCAGTGGTCAAGACAATGGGACGGTGGTCTGGGAAATCATTCACTCTCTACCTAAGATGTCACACCCTAATCATAGCCCCTTACCTCCAAAAGCACCCAAACATGAGGGACCAATGGAACCACATCATCATGCCCCCAGTGTGATGAATGGTGAGCCTCCTCCTTCAAACTGGGCAGAGCTTTGCTGCATGTATCACAGGCTTCTTCATCACAGGATTGCAGCTTGCTCTCATGGTCAGAGTGTCAGTGCTTCTGGCCAAAAAGCCCTTCAGTTTTTTGCCCACACCATTTCTTTTCCTTTATATTGCACATCCATACTTCTATTGTATGTGTACCCATGTCCACCACTGTCTGTACACAACTAGAGTGTTCGATATTCATATTGTTTTGTATACAATAGGCCCACTCATTGTGTTTTCTGACATGCCCTGACTTAGCTCTGACTCAATTCTGACTCAATCTGAAATGGTGTGTTTGCCATGATTTGGCCAGTCAGAATCTGAAATTCAATGCCTGCTCAATGACAAAAAGCTAGGCAATGCTCTACCCAACTTGTGCCATACTCCCAATTGATACCATTGATGAACTCACAACCTCCACAGCCCACTGTCTCACCTCCTGCTCCTACCCAGAATTGAGACCACTTACAGGTATTCAAACCATGCCCAGCACCTGTGCCAGTGGCCCCCATTACTCCCCTGCTATCTGAAGCTGCCATGGACAAATTCACAATTCACTGGACAAGTGATGAAACTGATCGGCTTGTTACCTTTCTCAAGTTTCACCCTGCTGGCTGCTGGTTACTCTTTTCATTGAATAAAGCAGAACGTGCTTATATTCAGCCTTCAGAGAAGCCATTGGGCAAGGACATGAATTTGATCTACTTAATCCTCACAGAGCACATCTTTGGTGCCATTACCTTGGGTTGGCATGGATGTTTCACAGCTTTGCCAAAAAAGTTCTCAATGTTAGTGTCCAACCACATCAGCTAGTATGTGTTTTTTTCTTGCTTCCCAGTTAGACTAATAGCTTCTAGCCTTCAAAAGACATTTCAACTTCACTTCAGCACCCTCAATCAGATGGGACAAGGTGTCTCACTGGGCATGGACGGTCTTCCAGTCACTACAAATCTACATGACATAATTCTGCAAGACTTTCCCTGGTACAATGACTTCTATGAAATATGGAAAGGCATTCTGAGCTTTACTGCCAAGCTCATAAACTCCCAACCCAGGAACTTGTGGGATGGCCTTCCTCAAGCTTGTCACTCCTGCTGGGGTTCCCTAGGATTTGCCACCCATGCTGGAATCAGGCAATATTTTCATGGTTGATTTTGATGCTGCTGGGAATGGGGCTTCAGATGTTGACAACAATGATGATGAAATCATGTTGCCAGTATCACATGGTCCTCATACCAACAGTGCTGTGACAATAGGCAAATGAAAGGTCCAATTTTATGGCTATGAACTTCACTATACTAATGCTTTGCTTTTTAGGCTGTCAACTTGCCTGAGCCTGCATCATACCACTTGTGCCAGGATGGCTTCCAGCATGTTGCCACTCACAGTCAAGCACCATCGGCCCTTTGCTCCCAGGTCCCTTCTGACTTATCAACACCATCCCCATCCCACCCTGCTCATAGCATGGGTTCAGCTGGATCATCAGGCTCAGCTGCCAAGAAGCTGCGCATGTAGCTTGATGACACCATGTCCCAAATAAAGTCTGAGGATACCAGTGGGAGTGGTAATGGTGATGCTCTCAGCTCTTGTTGCATTGCATTGGAGATGGAAAGGAATCATCGCTATGCATTGCAGTCCAAACACAAGCATGAAATTGGTATGTTGTCCCTGAAGAGAGAGAGGATGGTGTATGAAAATGCAAATGTGCACACAATCCACCAGCATGCAATGGAAAACAAAGAGGGAGAGATATGCCTTGAGGAAGCCAAGGCCATGACCACCAGTGAGGCTCTGTGGTTGAAGCAGGTGGAGGTTGAGCTTATGAAGCTGACCATTCTCTCAAAATGGGTCAATCTCAAGGGATAAATGGTGATCAAGTATATTTCACAGTCTAAAATTGTATGCATTTTGTTCTTGTGCTGTTTTCCTCAGTACTGCTTGTCCTTTTTGCATGTATCTTTCTACTCTTTAAATATACATGTAGCTCTATCAATCCATATACATGTTATGGCTAATGGATATGTCTGTCTGAAGAGCTGATCCATCAGTCTAAGCTGGAATGCTTGGGCTGGCCTTTCATCATTATCCACAAACCCTGCTTGATGGTCTTCATCTCCAGGGCCTCCCTCCTCTATTGCCCAATTCTGTGAAGCCAACTGTTGTGCTGACTTTGGCCCATATGTCCTCTCCTCCAACTGAATGGTCTTGTTATGCAGGATTATGCAACAAAGAATCCAATTTGTTGCATAATCCAAATCCTTCTGAGAACCAATGGGAATGCATAGCTCTTTCAGTGATTGAAATTGGCCCTTGAGTGCTCCAAATGCATGCTCAACCTGAACCCGAATCTATTTTGTGCATACTAGTAAGTACAACATGAAAATCAATAGATGAAAATCACTTACCTTGGATAAATGGTAGTTGAATGTCCTCTGGTTCCTTGACAATGCCTGGTTTCTTGGCTTCTTGAAATGGAGAATAAGCCAAGTGGAAAGTGCATAGGCACTATCACCCCAGATCCACTCATTCCCAGCTAAGAGTATATCATGCTCTTGGTGGACACATGTTCCTCTAAATGCAAATGCATCATGGGCACTTCCTGGATGGCCAAGCCCATAATCTACAATAAGCAGATTATGGGGCATGATGACAAGCTACAAAAATTATAATAACATAACATATATGCCCCCTCAAAAAAAAACTTACCTGACAATTCAACAAATATCTTGATTTACAGTCAGGCTTTTGATAGACAGGAATGCAGGATCATCAGCTGCTAGCCACCCACCTGACCACTGAGGGCAGGTAAGGCTGCAAGGATAGGCTTTTGCATTCCTGCAATCAGCAGAACCTGAATCTGGGAAATAAACAAAAGTATCTTGGAGGTCCAGAAGTGTCACTATGACATGATTGGTGTAGTTGACAACTGAGCCTTCACTCACACCTGCCTGTATTAGAAACTGGGATAAAGAATAACTAAGGAAGCTTACCTGCCCATAATGCAACATCAGAATATGAGATTGCATTACCATAATGACCAACACAGTTGAGAAAGATGGCAAGTTGGACAGCAATGGGGAGCTGGGGGCAGGCAGGTGACCAGCTGATGAAAATTGGGTTGTCAATGATTTGATCCAGAATATCATCAAAGATTTCTGGGTCTACCCTAAGCTTCTGGAAAAAAGCATTGGGACAATCATTGCATTGTGCTAGCACATGAATCTGTGGTGCACAAAGAGGAGGAGAAGAAGGTTTATTGAGAAAACATGCTCTCATGACCTCCTCCTCAAGTGCTGCAATAGCATCAATGAAGCGATCAAAGTGGCTAGCTGAACTTGGAGAGCCACTGTCTAGTGATGAAATTGAGTCCAAGGAACTGTTATCCCTGAACATAATAGAAGAGAAAGGAGGTATATCAGAAAAGGTATCTAGCTCTGAGTCACTGGAGAGCTGCAAGAACACATCATCAAAGCTACCATCACTAGCCTGAAAGTCTTCTTCAAACTGCCATAAAAGATTGGCATTCTAGAGCTGTTGAGCTCTTTGCAGAGCAGCGTGGATATCCTGGAGGAGAGCCTGCCTTTCTGAGAGATGAGGCATGATGGGGAGATAGGATGTGGAATTATTTTGCCAGTACCCTATTTACTTAGACCCCATACCCTAGGCTTTGTGGCACAGTGGGAACAGGTTGCACATGGCAATCGCCTTCCCAATTTATGCATTCCCAACCTACACTCCCAGCATCTCAACCAGCATCCCAGCATTCCAACAGGCCCCAATTGGCCTCCTCTCAACTGCTCCCTAGTGCCTCAAATGGCCACCTCGCATCCCAACTGCACCCCTGACATCCCATGGCCCCCTTGTGTCCCAACTGCACCCCCAATGGCCCCCTCATGTCCTAGCCGCACTCCTCATGTCTCAACAGCCCCCTGTGCATCTCAATTGGCCCCCTCTCAACTGCTTCCTAGTGCCTCAAATGGCCATCTTGCATCCCAACTGTTGTAGAGATGTTGTTCTGCATATGCTCTTCTCCTTTCTTCCAACTACATTTGTTCTCAAAAATGAATGCTCACCTGTATTACTATAACATTCGAGTGTATAGGACTATTAGCACCTCTCTTTTCCTTTCTCTTTTTCTTCTCAACTACTATGCTGATCTTTCAGACTTCCCCTTCACATGATGTGTGTACATGTCCCATATGTGTTCCCTTTCTTTTCTTGCCAGTCTATGATGTGGTGCCACATCAGTCTACTGCATGCGCTGTGGTGTAGTACTGTGTTTTCCTGATTTGTTGGTTCTGAGGCTGTTTTCGACCATGTGCTGTGCAGCCAATGCTCAGCCCTTGCATGTATATAAACTGTAGTTTAGTGACTGCTTCAGCAGTCTTATTCATTTGGTCATTGCATTCAGTCTAGGCTTGAGCATGACTTAAGGTTTGACTTTGACTCTACTCTTTTCATGTATTCAGCTTCACGCTTGAGTGCACTTCCTGCTTCATTATCATTACCTCTCTCAGTCATTTGCTGTTGTCTTGCCCTTGAGGTTAGGCTTTGGAGGTTGGCTTGTGCAACACTTGGATAAGACTCTTACTCGAGCACAAGACAGTCCAATGTACTGGATGTTCATCAACCACATCAAGAATCTCCCTCAAGTTCAGTTGAAAAATACTGAACAGTAAGGAGAATGTTGGGATCAGGAAAGAAAGACCCATTCAACATGGATGACCTAAGAAAGGCCCTATGAGAGGTCAAGAAGGAAAAGAAAACAAATGAGCTTTATAAGAAGATTGCTGATTCTGGGAAGTGGGACAGCAATAAGGAGAAGTTCTGTCTGTGGTGGACCAAACTGCATCTCTGGGTTGCATCACATGATTGGAAGAACAACAAGATTCATTCTATTGCATACTATCTTGTTTTGAAGGAAAAGCCAATGGCTTCACCCAACTTATCATGGAGAAGTATCTTGACTTGGAGCTGATGAAGAGGAATATGGCAGGATGAGGAGAAGGCCCAGTTTGGGAAGAATATAGAGAGGTGGCATGGCTGTCATGGAAGGACTTGTAGAACTGTATTCTCAAATTCTTTCACATGGAAACACTTGCATGGGAATTGTTCAAGCAGCTAAAAGAGTTATGACAGGGGAAAACATCTACTGACAACTTTCTCCAGCATTTTGATGTGTTAAGATGTATGGCAAAGATAGTGGATGAAGAAGCAACCAGGTTACTGAAGAATGCTGTTCATTATACCATCTACCTGCAAGCATCCCTCCATATGCACCTTAATGATGATGATTATTAGGGCCACAAGATGGCATATGAGACAATTGGTCATATGATGGAAAAGGTAGCCATTGAATGAGGAACACCACAGTTTCAGCCTGGTTCATGCAGGAAGTATCGTCCTCTGTTGGGTCCCCCTCCTCCAAATCCGAATTTGTCCTACTGACCATGCTTTGCCTCTACTGGTATTCAACCTGGAAGAGGTGCTCCCATGGATGTCAAC
>JBBPQO010000437.1:0-10755 GCA_038092535.1 Xerocomus subilludens | reverse complement strand
ATATCTTCCAACAGGGTTCTTCAAACACGTATCATGTATGCGAAGCTCTGCCGGGACATAAGGGACACTTGGGCATTCGTGATACCGTGTTTTTCCCCCCGTCTGATTACCCTCAGCCACACCCAGCCTTACTTGCGCTTCATGCGCTTTGCTGTGAGGTTGCGTCGATGTCTGAAGCTGCAGAGTACGTCGTAGACATAGAGAGGAGGATGGATAGGACAAGGGTTCTAGCAGACGATGCGACTGCGGACCCTATGTTGAAGACATTGGCATGTGTTGAGATTCATCGACTTGGATTGACTACCAAGTTGTAGCTTTCCCAAAAGATGTATTTGTATTTTGGTCTGCAAGTACTCGTCGCAGGTCCAAACGTATCAAATATATACAACATCCGGAGTATGTATGTCACGAGTCAATAATTGCGACCAGTGCACCAAGCATTGCATCCGATCTGCGATCTGACTTCGGAAGGCCCATTAGGGACTCCACAGGCAGAATCATGAGGCAGTGTGAACCTACGGAAATCGTGAAAGGATCGTGAAAGAGCGGGTACGTGATTGGTCTCACAATGACTCACGTCCCCATGGATCGCCAAGATCTTGGTCTAGCGAGCAGCTTGAGCTCATCCTTCAAGACCATCTTCCCCGAGGAGACGGCTGTAAAGAGTTTTTCTCGACCAGGTGATGAAGATACGGTCCAAAAAAGCACTTCTACCTGCGAGGGAAACACAACCTAGTGACTTGGGCAGCCTTGCTCGTCGACGTTTCAATTTCAACCTTCACAAGTGTAGCATCTGGTGGTAGTGTTGGATGCGTCAGTTACTTTACATTCTATCTCTTCATCTCAATTCTTCTTCGTCTCGCAAGGTCACGAGAGCAAGCCTGGCGAGACAGATGTGACAGAAGGCCTCCTCGGCGACCAGAACAAGTTGCCGAGTTGACATTGTCAAGATGTTTCTATTGTCTCAAGCCCTGCAAAATAAACCTACATTTCCAGTTGTCCACCAACACGATGTCTACTCGGGGCCATCATCATCCCAGTATTTTTCCTCGTGACAAGAAATTGACCATAGTACGTGGTTCAGAAAACCCGTGGTAACTTTGTACGACCACTTGAGCCAGCGCGTTAAGAATCAAAACAGAGCAAAGGCTCCTCGATTCGCACAGCTAGGCACGTGGAAGAGGATCAATTGCGGGTAGTTGCATCATTCCTCGAGTGATCTGAGTTTAGCGGCCGCTGGCAACCCAAGGGGGATCTACGAGTGCATGAAGCGAAGCTGCAGATGCTAGGTCTGTCTGCGAGGGCGGTAGGGCTTGCGATTTCGAGCCTGCGAAAGCTCTCATCCACGCTACCCCAACCGCCGCCTCCTGGCCAGGGCCGTTTAGGTCTACCAACTGTAGTAGCGTTTAGTTGGAGTTGGCAAGAGCAGTGACCGTGTGTGCAAGAAGAACGCTGTGCGCGACCCACCAAAGCGTCGATGTGTCATATGGGGCAGAGATGGCGGGTGGGAACAAGGTGGCTTCTTGTCGTGATCCAACCAGCCAGTATGGCTCGATTCCTGTCCCAAGCTGCATCCCGGTTGTGCTGTTACCAATCATGTGTTACCAATCATGTCTCCCTCGGACCCCGCTTGGATGAAGAAGAAGATTCTGAGCCAAAAGCTTTTTTCATATCATCGTCAAGTTGAAGTAATCAACGACTTTTCTGCAGCGCACGCACAACCTCCTTCCTCGCCCACTCCCCAACCTGACTCCCCTCTTCTCCGACGAGCGCCCTCCATACGACCAACCTCCTTGTCAACATCGCCCACGCCTGTATCCCACCACCATCACCATCACGATCCAGAGACATACCAGCTCGCCAAAGTGCTTCTACAATCTCGCCCCAGGTTCGGAGCGGTTCTACCGTTGCCGGCACGTCCTGGAGTCCTTGAGCACGATGAGGCGGTAGCGCAAGAAAGATCGTCGGGTTTCGTTCAACTGGATGTGGCACCCGACGGAGGTGAATAGCGGGTTCGAGGTGTTGCAAGCACTCTGCGGCACGTGAGAGGACGCCGAAGAGGGAATGGCCGGAGACGTCGGGGATCAAGCTCAGTCGCAAGGTACCAATGCACATTGGTGCAAGACAGCCATGTCCTTGTCTACGAGACGTGTCAACTGGCTTTGAACGACCAAAGGAAGGATCGACTGTTACCTTGAATCCGCAGGAGAGAAGACAAGCATCGACATAGAATCGAACCCCATTGGTCACCCGTAGCGCGAGTCAGCTTGCAGATGTCAGCTACTACGAGGAGGTTTTCCAATATTCGAAGCCACGCCATCGATTCCTTGCCAGGGCTGTCTACCACTTGCATCTCGATCCAAGATAAAAGGGATGACTTGAGGACGAGGGAAGTACATGCTTGCGGATTGCACGTCAGGTTTGCTAGTATCTATTTCATGCCCCCCAAAAATGTCATCAGCCCGCCGTTTCAGACATTCTTTGGAACAAACAACCCGCTGACCTCCAAGATTGCACGCGCACAGCAGTGTCGTTCTTTGAGCTTTGGAAAAGACTGGCTACCAAATCCCACGTGTGTCTCCGTTTCAGTACCTTCCAATCATCAGTGCTCGCCATACCATCTCCCAACATCCTCAACATCCAGCCTCGTTCTTTCTTCCAGTCATCCGAGTTGCTGTAAAGCATGCCGAACAACATCGGCACGTCGGACACGTCGAGTTCAGGGCGTTGGAGCAGGAAACGCGCAGTGCGTGGGTAGATGAAATTCGATGGGTAAAAGATGCCTCGAAGCGCGTGTAGTACGATCAGCGTCGTAATGGTCGGGAGCCGTCGAGGTGGGTCATCCGCATTCGCGGGTGGCTCCATCACGTTTTTGAGTAGGGACAACACGTAAAGGACTTGAGACGTTTCGTGCATGCCAGAGTTCTGCCGCAAAAGTGAGTCGACTTCGAGTCACTTTCTTTCCGGACCTCACCTGAACACTTTCCCAGAGACTTGCGATCTGGCACAGAGCAGTTTCGCGTATGTTTGGGTCTCTCGAGGAGAGACATCGAATGAGCAAGCTGACAATATTGCTCCGGAAGACCTTGACCCAGCCTAACGGGGTGGTGGGAGGGCACTCCACAAGCATCTGTGCAGATACCACGATCACCATCAGGTCGTACTTTGAATAATCCGCGGGGCTGTCTCTTATGCATTTCTCCTCCCCGAGCCGCCTCCACAAAGGGAACGCGAGACACGTTCGAAGCATACAGACAGGATCAAAGCTTTGAACGACTTCGAGCGCATCCGACACGTTCACATCTGGGGAGGGCGACCACCGGGCAAAGAATGCAGACAGAGACGTGCGCTTCTCCACCTCAAATAATCTCATAATAGAGAGGACCCGCCTATCCGGTGATGACATCGTTCCTCCATAGACCTGAAAGAGGGGTTCGATGTGGGAAGGCTGACAAGTGTTGAAGGGGTGAAGTCGAAAGAACGCGTCGAGTAAACGCGTAACTCGGTCTCTTTGGGATGGGCCGCCATGCTTCCCGCAGATCGCGACGAAGTGTTGATGTTGAAGAACGTTTTGAAGCAGTCTGTTGACGACAACGGGCTGTAGGGTCACGATCGAAGCGATGAGACAGTATTTGAACAAAGCATGTACCGCGGCTTACTTTGAGTGGCGTTTTATTTGCCAGCACCACAGCGAGGTCAAGCATACTCGTGTCTGAGAGATGATGTTGAACCAAGGCGGCCAACAATGGCTCCACCAGATGCGATTTAAGTGTCTTCTGTTGTGTCGTGACAAGCCCTGCTTTCATTATTCAATCGGGCATAAATGGAGAGGTTCCAGATCACCCACTGAGATTTTCCAAGGCCATCATAGTGTCCTCCGAGTTTGCGGCGTCGCCAGAGAGGTGCCGAACAGCCCACTGCAATGCGCGATCTACAATGATCGTCGTGAGCGCATCACAACCAGAGACCCCGAGGAGCTTGCATGCGAGGAGCGATATCTCGAACGCGAAATTCACGATGGGGGCACCCTGTATGCGCTCTTGCAACGCACACACGAGTCGAGCTCTTCTAGTGCCCGAAAGCTCCAGGATCTTGTATATACACTCGAGGTTGCGGGTAACGCTAGAGCGGGCACAACGCTCGCCCAGAAAGAGTTGATTCAATAAGCAGTCTAGAACGTCGTCGTTTACTTGTGACAGGTCCCCACCTGTCAACAGAGTGCACTCAAGGAAGGCCAGCAGCGTTGAGGAAAACGTATGGGTCTGAAACCGGGTCCATCGTTTGTTGTTCAGCCAAGTCGCGTAAGTTGGCAGAGAGATCGGGTTCGAGTACAACAAAACGACAATGGTGCTCCCTGTGGAATCAGTCCAGGAGTTCTTCTCAAGCAATCGAGAAATCAGATCAAATGGAAGAGGCCGAAGATCAATTATATGAGTTGGCTTGGTTCCCGAAAGAACAGTGGAAAGGAGTCGTCCTTCGGCGAAAGCAAGTTGTCCGTCGAGTCCTGAAGGGAGCTGAGACACGAGGGTCGCTGAGAGCATGTCCTTAAGCAAAGTAGATCCGGGGAGCACACCCTGTAGTCCGAGGAGTTTCACCGCCGGAATGTTTGGAACAGATCCTCGGGGAGTCCTACGCTGCAGCGTACTGAGAATGTCCTCAAATACGCCATAAACCATCGCATTTTGTTGTCCAAAGTTACCTTGGATGAGATCGATCGCAGCGTGTAACTCTTCGGTACCCATGAACTTGACCCAAGGTCGAGCGCGCCTCAGCTTATGGATTTGTTAGATTGATTTCCAGGATCGAAGAAGGAAAAGAGTGTCACTCACGTCGTCAAATCGACCCGACGAGAGCGAATTTTGCAGAGTTTCCGCCCAATGAGAACTGATAGACGACAATAAAACCTGGTCCTCAGTATCGGTAGGGTCGAACGATGCTGCGAGGAACTCCCGGATCGCTGCAAACCGAATTATTGTTGAAGACATCAACTATAGCTAGATCATACCTTCAGAGACTTTAACCATGAGGTCCTGTGATACGCAAAGTCTCTGAACAGTATCACACTGGAACACAGTCGCCTTGAGCCACCGTAGATCTTGCTCGCTCAGGCGGCCTCTCGCCCTTGTCAGTACACCAGATAAGAGTGAAAGTAGCGCAGCCGCGAGGTCGTGGCGACCCCTTGAAACAGAGATTCCACGGACGATGAGGTGGATCGCATTCTCGAGACGGATTAGAGTCACCGGGTGCGTGTAAAGGGTGGCCAAGAGGATCTCGCACGTTGGTCGGTCCTGGAGTTGAAGAAGAGTGCAGTGGAAGTATAACCAGCCGAACGCACCATCAACCGCAGGCCTGTCCAGTAGCATCGAGCATACAATCAAGGAAAGACAACGAAGTGTCGCTTACCAATCAGGCAAAGGGTTTAATATTTCTGAGTCCCATAAGTGACCATCAGAGGGATGGAGGTAGTTGATGAGAGCCCAAAGCGCGGGCTCGTAGAATCGCCTAACGACAGAGGCAAGACGAGAGATGTCGGCAGGAGAAGGTTTGGCATCTACTAAACGAAGCCAGTCCACTAATTCAAACGCACTCGTCATACGAGCATTTTCAGAAGGAGCTGTATACCCGATCAAAGTAACAGCAGCGACAGTAAGCAGCGACATTATTTTGCATGTCAGAACTGGGACTCACGAACGGGTACTTGCTCGATACAATCGAGGAAGGTTGTGGTTGTTTTGTTACTTTGAATCTCAATCACACGACGACAGGTGTCATCCTGGAGATGACAAAGACAGGCCCTTGCAATGGACAATTCTCGTCTCATGCCAAAACCAATGCTTGGGTGATTTGGGAACAGCTGTCCAACAGCCACACTACTGTCCAGTTGATCAAGTATCGCGATAAGGATATGGTTACCAGAATCCTCTTGCTTCTCTGCAAGCATGACCAGTAATCGTCGCACAAAAGTAAAGACAGCAAGCGTATCTGATGGTGTCATCAATCTTCCGGTCACTTTGGCGAGGATCTGCTCGAGTACCGCCATGAGCAAGGGGCTAGCAGACAAATCTCCTCGCTGGACATCAGGGGTAGATGATTGCACAAAGGCAGACATCACTTCCATATAACGATAAGGAGTCTTGAGGCACCGCTGGGCACAGTCGTCCAGGAAAGTTATGATGGCTTCGACCTCATCCGTAAGCGGCGCACCATCGGGTGCTTCGGTACCTTGTCCTCTGCGTACGAAGTGGAATGGCAGGGCCGCAAGCCACATCTCCACTTCGTTTGGATCCTGTTGGAATAGCACACTCTCGGAAAGAACGTGCTGCAAAAGCTCCTTCAACGCGGTGCGGAGAGCATGCACTCGACTATTGCAGATTGTCTTTAGGAGAACATAAAGATATGTATGAGATGAAGAGGCTGTGTGTGTGGTCAACTGGTTAGACGATGACACGGGAAGATAGACTCACTCACCAACCTTGCCAGCCCAGCCGAACTGGTCACTTTGACCTAACAGCCGGAGTACGTGCAGATGCTTCACAGTTTGAAGTGCTGTAGATGTTACTTTCTGTTGGTATTCCCGTTCCATTGAGCCGCCCTCATGACCTCCAGAAAGCGAGGCTAAGGATCCCTCGACCAAGTTCAGGACCAGTTTTCCCATCTCGAACCTAGATCCGGCGACAACATCCGGCAAGCATTCTTGGTAGAGCCAAAGAAGCCTCTGAGAGCTCTCGCTCAACAACGCGTGCTTGGTCGTGTCTGAAGACGCTAATGTTTGCTGCGAAAATGCGACGATGACTTGAAACTCGGGTACACGTCGCCTTGCTTCCTTTTCAACTTCTATTTGCCGGCGTCTCCATTGACCTTCCTCCTCGTCTTCTTCTAGTGCAGACTCTACCATCCTGAACACGCGTACCACCTCGGCAAGTTTCTGCAGGCATTTGACTAATGCAATTGCGGTACAGTGCTGGACAATGGCGGTCGATGCAGCCTGTAATCCTTTTGTAAATAGTGCCTTGGTGCCTACTGATGGAAGTAGGTTCGCCATGATGATCGAAAGCGGTGGGGGAGTAGGATTATAAAGTTCGTTGCTACCCGATAAGAGAAACAAAGAGACTGGAACTGCTTGAGAGAAAACCTGCCCTGCGAAAGAGATGTTTGCAATCCATTTTGACGAAAGGCGCGGCTCGAGAGTGAGCGACGCTGCAGACCAATACCTAACATGAACATCAGTCACTTTAGATTGGCCCATCACAAGTGCACACACCCAGCAACAAGCTCAGGGCATGCTGCGGTTATCTTGAGGGCCAGCTCTTGTTGCCGAGGATCCTCGTTGACTTTCAGCACTCGTAATACATTCGCCAAGATCTTGTTGTATATCTTGCTTGCGTATGCACCCTTTGATTGAGCACCTTCGTCTTCTTGATCGGCAGCTCCATCGTCGTCAGTCTTGCGAGGGTACCATCCGCGGTCTCTAAAACAAATCCCTTGACCGGGATGGGTACATATAGCCAAGAGGAAGTGATGAACAATATCGGCTGGTACATGCTCTCCACCCACCCTTTCGGCAACAGCGCGATCATATAATTTCAAAAGCTAACACATGCTCAGGATATGGAGATCGATGGCATGGAGATCGGAGGATGCTCACGTGTGATATAGTCACTTCGCTGAATAAACCCAATTTTGTGGTCCGCTTGATTTTCGGATCCGACCAAACGCCCTCCCAACAAACTTGGAGAACCTTGTGTATAATGGTGTAATGGTCTTGAATCAGACCCTTGAATATGCTCAAGAATACTTCGCGACGTTGCTCCAAGAACGCGGCCTTGATTGATACCGCTGTATCTCGGTCGACCATAGATAAAACGAACATGACATAGCACGTGCGGATGTCTTCTCTACCCTATTGAGTGCAAATTGAGCCGGCGTCGCGAGTGGGGACTCACCAGGCCGGTCGCCGATGTCGTCGCCTTCGCTTTCCTTCCCCCTCCTGCGCATGTAGAGCAATTTCGGTAGACTCTGCCCAATAATGTATTACTAAATGGTGAGGTAATGCCATAGCATACATACCTTGTTGTCCCAAGGAAATGCTTCGAAAACCGACTTTCGCTCCCGTCCACTACCGAATGTCGAAATAGAGTTGTATAGCTTGAGCGTGACGAGAACCAATTCGTTGTGGCTACTACTGATATAAAAATTCAATTTTCGTGACCATTGCGGAGAAAGGAGCATCTTGATGATGGGAATACCATGGGCGTGATCCGGGAGGTGATACGAAAACAATGAGATCAATGAAGAAAATAGCGATGCGACGAGTGCTTGTGTTGACATCTGGAAGGTGCTTAGTTCTCGAAGCACACCGAAACAAAAACGCACGTCGTCGAGTGTGCCCCAAATATCGAAAAGGTCTTGAGCGGCAGGCGAGCTCTCCATCCAAAGTTTGGCCAAAGAGAGACGTTCATCGTGTGGGGAGATGGACTCGCTTGGTTTGAAGGATAGCTTGGATCGTAATGCAAAGAGGGCTGTACAAGCAATTGAGAAACAAAACCATGGTCGTAAACCACACACAGACCTTTGGAGAGTACATTTGTGTTTTGAAGGGCTTGCTTTATGTCATGTATGTTGGTAAATGCGAATCGATCAGGGACTTGAGAATCAAGCTTGGTCTTCTTGTTAGGTGGACCATTCGTTGGCATCGCTAGCCAAAATTGAGGCGGTTGTTTAGATCCAAAGCCTTTGCCAAACAACACCCAGCAGATCGTATCAGTAATCTGACATCGCCTGCGTAACCTCAACGTGAAGTACTACTTCTAGGGCCCGACGACCACATGACAACTTCGAGCACAGCCAGTACTACGCAGCCGACTACCTATCACCGCCAGCTCGAAGTTCATGCCATATCGAGCTGAATGACACTCTACAAACGTGCCACGGAGCTCTGACACACATCCTTTCAAGCTTCACGACCATGGGGCAGCTGTCTATCCAGATCATTCCATTTCATCCCATGATCGGCGACACTTGCGCGAGGTTTGTCATAATCGTCAACGCTGGTTGTCAGGAAGTCGTTCAAACTTCTGATGCACATGACCTCGAATCCTCCTCGGAATCCGGATGCTATCGACTACCTTCCTTTCTTCAATCGATGGCTACATGCAACAAGTACTTGTGGCGCCGTTTACGCGATAGGACGAGAGTATGTGTTTAGGGTGATGGCAATGACGACAGTTGGCGTAAAACCCGCTGCGCGGCTCCGAGGTGAATCATTAAAGTTTGTTTCCACTGACTGCCAAAATGCTTCAAATCCACATGGGTCACCCTACACTTGAAGTTCCTTGGACACCCCATCTATTCGAGGGCCTCTACCCCACCATGTCATCGTGGTAATGACGCGCCCGTTGAGACAGAAGAACTGAGTTGTGTCGGTATATCCCACACACATCTAATAAGATCGATGCGGCCCTGCATGATCCTGTGGTTCACACACGAAAAGGCTGTACGACCCACTTCTACTTCGCTTTTCTGATGGAGATCAGATTCATAAAGCACATCGACACTGTCTCGATTGTCGGGTACCCCCGTGCCACTGCGACCGCTTCGGAGCCTGTCATGTCCGAACGCCGTTGCGGCCCTTAACAAGCAGCTCCGCCGCGATCATATTCTGAACGTTGAAAACCACATAAATCTTGTTTACGAAGATGTTCAACCTGACTACATCGCTCAACGCCGCCTCTTAGCTTAGGCTCTTATAGAGAAAAAGGTCAAATTTCATCTTAATGCTGCGGGGCCATCACATGCCGTCCGACACCATCGCTATCCTTACTATGCTTGAATAATGGATCACCCGACTTGTTGCGACAAGCCGCCGACGCCGAGTATCCCCAAAATGTTTCGCATCGATGCCCCTGACAATCTATAGTACGATGCTTACAACACACTCCGTAAGTATCGGATTGGTAGAGTCTAATTTACCTGTAATTTTCATTTTCATTTCAACCAATCAGCGTCGGTCACCGAGAACTTACAAGTGCGGCGGAAGAGGGGCGCAAGGTGGCGGAATCCAGCAGGGCCCTGGATCTGAACGTTTCAAACCTGAAGCCGAAACCCTCACAGGCCTCAAGCTCGATCGCGATTTGCACGATGGGCCACTAGCCGCCGCGTCCAGGGTTCGATCACAACTCCTGCAGTGAGCAATTAAATGATACCTATACCATGCACAGGTTTATATGAAACTGGGGGTATTCAGGTTATCAATTGGTGGGACGGGCCCTGAGCCATCCCGGCCCACGAAGTGCCACGGAGAACTCAGAAGCCTGCCACGCGCGGCAAAGCCATCCATAACATGGCTGACAGGGGTGGCGTGAAACACAGCCGTGGATGCTCGCTTACATAGGTTAAGTTCAATTATCTAGTAGTACTACCTACGATGGTCGGACCGCAGCAGAAGAAACCCCCCAAAAAAGTATGCATGTTGCCGAAAGCTTTTATTGAAATGGCTCTGTCAAGCCCCAGATATTCAACCAATTGAAAATGGTTAAGTAATCAACACATACCACAGATACAATACAATCCATGGATGAGTCGAGGAACAATACCATGTTTTTGGCTGTTTTAATGTGAAGTAAGTTCACCAAAAAATCTATCTACAGTGTACTGGCACCACTTTGCACACCCCCACCACTTTGCACACCAATAGGAAAACTTCTTCAATTTCAGTCCAATATCCGCCTGAATTTTTTCTAGTCATAATCTACCTAG
>JBBPQO010000436.1:0-10763 GCA_038092535.1 Xerocomus subilludens | reverse complement strand
ATGTGAAGTGCAAAGACATAGTGCCCTTCATCACCCCTGTCAATAAACAGCTTCTCTGGATCAGGATCTGTGAAGTCACAGAGAAATTGTGCCTCGAAAACACCCCTGACAAACTGGGGCTTGTGAGAGCAATGAAGCAGCAAGCTCATTGCACAAGTGGTCCATGAGTGCTTCAATGTCACTACATGAGAGAAGGTGATCTAGATACACATTGAAATTGTGATGGAATATATTCTTTGATTCACTTTTGCACTGTCCATTCAGTAATGGCTTTCCACATAATGCCTCTGGGCATGAATGATGCATGCCATATGAGGGGCATGTTGCAGTACTAGAACCTTCCAAGTCTGTGGATGGGTAAATGCAATGGCAAGTGCAGACAGCATCCAGAACTGTCTTATACATCATGTCGAGCTGAGCAAGAGCATCTTTGATTGTCAATGGGACTTGCTTTAGGATGTATTTATGCAGGTCTCCAGACATCGCTTGAACTGCCTGAAAGGCCAGGTAAAGAAGAAGTGATAATGAATTCATAAGGAAGTTGCCATCACATGTGCCTATGCCCATGATGGTGGTACATATGATGCCAATTATAATGGCAACCTGGGAAATGGCATCCAACCAATTAATTGGTGACTGGAAATGACAATCTGAGGGGTATTCAGTTTTAAAAAAACTATTAGGAACAATGGACAAGAGCTTACCATTGTTATTGTTTATTTGTACTGGCAATTCAGCAGAAGTATCCACTGATGATCTTGATTTCAATTTGAGCTCAAGCTGCTCTGATGCATCAATCACAGTCTTCTTCCACAAGGCCATGGTATCTGTGTTATGTGTTATGTCCTTGATGGCTTTGCTCAGCCTAGTGAGCTCAGTGGTGACAACAATAGTGGTATCCTTTGAGCTGTCCAGTAAGAGTTGAAAGCAGTGTTGGATGCTGACTTCAATATTGGCAAGTAGCTTTAGTGCTTGCACTGAGCATTGATTTCTGTCCTTCTTCATCATTCTGCCAACTCCAATAGTATATGCTGATGATGGTAGAGGGGGGGTACTGGAAGCAATTAGAGAGGGAATAAGAGGGGTTGATACTCCAGTGGTGGGTGGGAATGATAAGACAAGTAATGCTATCCATGAGCTGAGCAACTGACACAGTTGGAACTGGGCCAGTAATGAGGTTTGTGTTTTGATCTGTGGCCTGGAACTCTGCACAACAATTCCATAGCTTTCTGGGAAGCATATCAGAATTGGGACCATCATCAGTGACAGTGAGAGCAAACAGCCATGCAGAAAGATCACCCAAGTCTGTAGTACTGGACTCTTGGTTATTGAGTGAGTTATATTTCATACAACAAGTTGAACAAGACTTACATGGAGACCTTGCTCTCTCATCCCTGACACAGTTTATATGTGCAGGTATAAGCTTGGCATCTATAGACACACCATTTGAACTACATTCGATGCACTCTTCACAGGTGCATCATTTGAAAACAGAGTGGGCTGGGGTCATATCTGGTATGGGATGCCATAGCAAGTATGGGTGTAATCAAGGTGAGTGCAAAACACAAACCAGGAAGAATGAAAAGTGGTCAATAAATGCCAAATAAACAAGAAACTTATTGTCACCGTGGGCTGCCATGTCACTACCTTGTTTTCCATAGGAATGGCCAAGGTCACCATTGAGGAGAATGCATGGGTGGGTGGGAAGTCACCATCACATGTTGTTCTGTGTTGTTATTCTAGCTGTGGTGATGGAAACAAGTAATGATTGGATCAGGCCTGAACACATCAGCACAACACTGTTGATGGTTTTGCATTGAAATCAGCTCCTTGTCACTGGAACCATTGAGGAGAATGCATGGGTGGGCAGGAAGTCACCATGATATGTTGTTCTGCATTGTTCTGCATTGTTCCAGCCACAGCAATGGAAATAAGTAATGATTGGATCAGGCCCAAACACATCAGCACAACACTAGAACTGTCAATGGTTCTGCATTGAACTTATTAGCTTGTCATAGGAGGAACAATTACAGGTAGATAACTTTGCTATTGGTACTGACTTGTTCTCCCTAGTGATCCTGAATTCCAAGCAGTTTGTCAAACTCAGCAGGGTCAGTGAGCATCTGATGGTCAGCCTGCAGAGCCAAGGCCATAAACTTCTCTGCCATATCTTGTAGGGTATCACCACCTGGTGCATACTTGAACTTCACAGGGTCTGGATTGTGTCATAATGCTGATGTCCATTCCTCCTGAAATTAGGAACACTAGCAGACAATTCAAGGTAACAGATCCTGAAACTCTCATTAGTGTACTTTCCATCTAACATGCAGATGGCCAACCAATCATGCAATACCAAGATTGACCAAGATGATCAACAGCATGGCAAAAGCAAGGATTTGTACCATTGTCCACAGTGATGATTTTAAGGTCCAGGAAGCATTTGTCCCATGTTCAGCCAGCTTGGGAGAATACTGATGCTGCCAGATGCTGATTGTAACACATCTCCAACCTGGGGTTGCTGAGGCACTTGCAATCATGCAATGTCACAAAATGGTGAGTAATAATAATTACTCTTGAATCGAATCATACTCACTGTGATTGATTGTACAAGGCCATTACTTGAATTGTGGAGCATATCAAGTAACTTGCCCAACCTCCTGTTAAAAATATACACAGTACCATTGTCACTGCCACCAACAACAATATTTACATTCTCTCTGAAAGCAACTTGTTTCAAAACAAGAACTGCTGGTGGTTCTGTCACACATTTCCAGATTTGGCTTGGGTTGTCCAAATGATACAAAGTAAATCCATTTGTTGCATTATCAATGACAATAAGATGCTTGTTCAAGCTGACTGCTGCATAGCCACTATGAGCACTGCTCAGATATTGGTATGATACTTAATAGCACACATGCATGATAGACCTGCAATGGTGCTCTTTCATGATGCTCCCATCTGAAATATTCATCCGGATACTAATTCCTATGAGTGATGTGATATTCAAGTATTGCTAGAGACTACTTACACCTTTCCATTGAACAATCCAAAGATATACAAGCTTGCATGATCCAAGAAGGCAATTGACTGAGGAATGGTGTCATTAAGATGACAAGCAAAGACAGAGTGGGAGTTCACATTGAGTAAGAGAACTTGGATGACATTATCATGCATTCCAATGGCTACACATATGCCATCCTCTGTCTGAGATGTGTCCCAAGTGATACAGGTGATCTCGAATCCAGTGCCAAGACATCTGGCACATATTTCTTGAAACTTTCTCTATAAGTCATCAGTCCAACAACAAAAATATAGCTCATCTTGCACTCACATCCATAGGATTCAGGCGAAGAAATATGAGGTACCCAAGGCCAGTACCATAGCAGAGTGTTTCTTTTGCACTAAACCTTGTCCTGGTCCAGATCACACAGCTGATGGCTCTGCAAGTATCTTGATTGATACCAGAAGCCCCAATCTCTTTACCAGAAGAGATACACCAGATTGTCATAACATTGGTATCTAGTAAGGCTCATAGTATACATCTGATGTGGATACAACTATTGCACTCACCACTGCTGGCTAGAAACTCACCATCATGAGAGATGGCAAGTGCATAAATGGAGCTCATGGAAGCATGTAGCTGGGTGATCTTGGTGTAATGTTGCAAGCCACAAGTGAAAAAGTGTCCAAACATCATGTGATAGTGGAGAGTCAGACATCCCCTTCTTCAGGTGGTCCAACCTTTTTTATGTTCAAGAATCAAGCCAGATTTATCAGTGAGTGCTCACCAGATTCCATGACAACCCAATTCTTGGTGCACGACAATTATCATCATGATGTTGGTGAATGGCAACTAGTAAACAATTACTATTGTGATAAGGCAGTGAAAGTACTGAGTTAATGTGCATTATTGTTTTCTGGCTTACAGATGACCCTTTATTGTTTCCCAACAGGTATTCAATGGCCTTCAACTTGCAGCAACCAGAAAGAACCATATCTCTTTCTGCAATAAAGGACCACCCCAATGTTTGTACTTCACCATGTCTACTGCCACAATCCAGACCATCCCACCCTTCTTCAATGCCACCATAACTGCTGCTTCACCCCCTTTCCCACCACTGCTGACTGACCAGCAGGCATTGCTTGGGAAGTGTTCCCAACCATCTGGTCTTCTAGCAGATAAAGCTTTGCACACTGAGAGCAGTATCATACCTTGCTCCAAAACCCACTCTGCAGTTTATTCTGCACTCTCTCCTAGACACCCAATCAGTTAATTCTTTATTGGAATTGTCTAACTGCTCATCAGAAACTTCATCCAATAGTGATGATGATTCTAGCACATCATCTGAGAACCCAAGAAGCCCTAAACCTCCAGGTGAGCCAGGATGCCTTGGAAGGGGAGAATACAACCTCAAGACCACACTCAACTGGAATCATAAGGCATTCTCGAAGTTGGAGGTCAGTCACTGACTGTACTCAGCATGGCTTTAAATTTGATATACTCCAGAAACAGACACATTGTTTGATTGATGAGCATTTTGACACATCAAAATGTGCCTCAGTGCAGAGTCCTGTTCTTCTTCAATGTGTGTGAGATCAGGTATGTGGAATCACTACTTTTCTGCAATGACCATTATCAATTTGATGTTGGTACTAGGCCCTTGCCACTTCTCATGACCTTGAGAACTATTGCAACTGTTGGCCAGTCAATGACTTAATTATAATGCACCTTAAGTATACATCAGGTCATGCTCATTGGTGAAGGTATTTATTTATCTTCATGCATCATGGATTTATTGAATATCTAATGCATTCTCTGTGATTTCAGAAGTAGCTATGCACCCATGAACATACTGTGTAGATCATATATACCCCTACTAACACTTGACATCATGAATGTGATACCTGATTTCCACTAGAGAATGTGTATTGTGGTCACCCACCCAGCTTGACCCTCATCAATCACTAGGTGAGGTGTCACCTCAAGTGTCTGCCTTTGCCTTGCATCTGCCTTCAAACACTGTTTCACTTCAGGTCAACCAGGTATCTCATATTCACTTCATATCTGTCCCTACATATGTGCCACTGACTCTACTTCACAGTATCCATACAAGATGACATGCCCATCAGCAATGGTTAGCATGGTGGTCAAGTGGTTTGATGAAGGTGAGTGAGTGTGGCAGGCCAGCACCCATGAGCTCACTGATATGACAAGAAAAGCTTTAAAATTGGTAAGTATCATTGTTGCATTGGGTGGAAGAAAACATACTCACTGTATCATCATAAAGTCAGAATCACAGCATCTCTATCCTGCAATTTACAACAGAAAATCCACCAATTCTGTCATATCCATGATTTTTGCTAAGTCCAACTCCATACCTCCAGTATTTTGTTCCCACAATCTCTGGAGTGTTCTTGCTTATGAGACCATTCTGAGTCACCAGACTTGCACATGTTTATCCACCATTTGACTATCTTTGATATCTCATTTGACTGTTTGTAATATTCTGACAGGTGCTGACATCAAGGGGCTATTATCACCACCATGTCTCACCTCTGACATGTAGGAGCTACTGGACATGATCTGGAATTGCCAACACTGTTGTTCTTGTGACAGGTGGGTCCTCTGGACCTCCACAGGAATTGCCAATACTGTCACTTTGTTCTGTATATAAACTCTGTACTCTGCTCCTGTACCCTCAGTTCAAATGTCAATTCTAGTTCTGATTTCCCCCCTTGCCCATTTGGTCCTTCTCTTGTCATCCTCTCCCTCAGCTCATTAATCTTGACCCACCTTGCTCAAACCTCTGACCCTCTGACCTCTGACCTCTGATCCTCTGACCTCCATCCTACACCCATCCCTCTGAAATACTGGGGACTTGCCTTTGACAAGTGTGCACCACATAAGATGAAGCCAATGTCCCTTCTGTCCAGACACTAACTCCAGAGTTCTGGAGTTTCATCAGGAGATCAGGATCAACTTTAACAGGCAGTGATGTGGCAGTGGAAGCAAGAGTACTCAGCACAATCTTTGCAATAGTGACCATTATGGTAAGGTTGAAAGCAGGTCATGGTAGCAGATGCTGGAGGGGTGTGATGAGGTTTAACTTGAGGGAGGATATGAGTGGAAGAAAAGAGAGCATGACTGCCATTGTGGAGGGTAATGATTTGAGCACTTTTGGTGGGGACCAGGATAGTGGGAGGTTCATAGGAGTCATCCAATTCAGAGTTGGATTCAACAGTGGTGGAGGTTTTGGATATGGGAGCCGATGAAAGATGGGATTTGAGGGATGGAGAGGGAATGGGAATAGGAAGGACAAGATGAGATGAATAAAGAAGAAATTGGTCGATATGTTCCAAGTAGGAATCATGCTGGTTCTGATGCAGTGATAAGTAAATTCAATGAAAGGTTGGATAGATGATGGCAGGTGCAAGAGATTCTACAAAATAAGAAAAACCATAAAGGTAGAGGATAGTTAGGATACAAGTATGGAGGGCTTCTAGGGCAAAGTGAAGAGGGATCTTGTTTGTCTCAAAGGATTGAAGTTATTGGGTGGAGGAGATGTTGTGAAACAGATGGATAAGTTTGTGGGCAATGACATCATCACAGTAGAGAGGGTCATCTTTGAAGGCAAAGAGGATGCGAGGAGTATCAATAACAGCAGCATAGAGGAGATGGGTGGCATGAGTGGAAAAAAATATTGGGTACACATTTCAAG
This sequence comes from Xerocomus subilludens, assembly GCA_038092535.1. NCBI lineage: Eukaryota > Fungi > Basidiomycota > Agaricomycetes > Boletales > Boletaceae > Xerocomus > Xerocomus subilludens. The sequence continues at coordinate 4,044 of JBBPQO010000436.1, read as the reverse complement.
AACAAAGGGGAGAACTTGAAGTTGATTGTGATAAAGGAACAATGGTGGAGGAGAGAAAGGACATTATGGAGGGAAGGTAGCTTTTGTTTGCAAGATACTCATGAAGAGACCATCAAGCAAAGGAAAGTCTACCTTATCACAGATGATGATGCCATTTATAAAAGGAGAGGATGGAGGCAGAATGTCAGAGGTTATATTTGGGTTCCCAGGTGTTTTCCACCGACAAGTAACCTTTCCAGGAGGTTAGGTACAGTCACTTAGCCTTAGGACCTTTGTGTGAGAGAATAGCCTCCAGTTTGTACTCTTCATTATTGATAACATCAGGTGGGGGTTCAAAAAAGGAAGGTCTGTAGGCATCAGTGGAGTGATAAGGCAATAGGAGGAAAGCATGGAAAATGTCATGTATCTTCCAGGTACCCAGAAGTTGGAGTTGGTAAGTGAGAGGAGATAAAACATGCACAATTTCAAAGGGGTCCAGTCATTTGGGTGCAAGTTCTTGAGAGGGGTAATGAAGACAGAGATAAGTTGCCTTGAGCCAGACCTTATTTCCTACTTTCCAGGGTGAGAATCATCAAGTGAATCTAGATGACATGATCTTTCTGGCGGATATGTGGGCAGCTAGGGCTTCTTTGTGGGTTTCATCAAGAGAGAATAATATGTTCTTGAGGGCAGGGAAGAAGGTCTTGCCTAGAGGTGGGTAGGAGCAAGGTTTATAGCCATAGAGGAGGAAAAATGAAGATTTCTTGGTGGAGCTATGGAGGGCAGAGTTATGGTGAAATTCAGCAGAAAATAAGGAATATGCCCGAGGATGAAGGGTTGTTAGCACAGAAGATGCAAAAATAAGCTTCCAGCTTCTGATTGGCTTGTTCAGTTTGTCCATTGATTTGAGGATGATAAGCAGTGGACAGTTATATGTCATACTTCAAGAAATAAGCAAGTTCTCTGGCAAAGGTGGAAGTAAATTGGAGACCACAATCGGAGGTGAGGATATCATGAAGACCAAAATGTTTAAAAACATTGTCAAAGAACACTTGGGTGATACCAGCAGTGTCAATAGTTTTGGAATAAGGAGTAAGAATTACCCCCTTCATAAGGCCATGGTCTACTATAACCACAATAGAATCATGGCCAGCTAACAGAGGGAGGTCAGTAATAAGGTCAACAGAAAGTTGTTTAAAAGAGAGGGAATGTGAAGAGGGAATAGGGACTAAGGGAGGAATGGTGGGATGGGTGTTGACTTTGCTCTGTTGACAAATAGCACAGCTTTTGACAAAGTTCTTAATGAAGGAAGCAAGACTTGGCCACCAATAGTCACATTTGAGGATTGATTTAGTATGAAAAATGCCCATATGACCTGAGAGAGGAGATAAATGGATGGCATGGAGTAAGGTGGATCTGGAGGAGGGGGGAATGAACATATGACCCTTGAAGTAAAGATGGCCATTATCGAAGGTCCAATTGGACAAAGCTGCACAAGAGAAAAGAGAAGAACCTTCTTTAAGTGTTGAGAGAACATGAAGGACAAAGGGATCAGAGGACATGGAAAGGAAAATGGATTTAACTAAGGCAAGATTAAGGGCATTAATAACAATAGGATCAGGGACAATAGAGGAGTCTTGATTATTGAGGAAAGTATCAGAAAGATCTTTTTGAGAGAGGGCATCAGTGGGTCCTAAGTGAAAGCTAGGAGTGACAACCCATTTCATGTTAAAATCCTGTAAGAAGAGGGCCCAGCAGGCTTGACAATGAGATTGTTTACAAGGATCTTCAATGTAAGAGAGGTTCTTGTGATCAGTGATAATGGAAAGAGAGAAAGGAGTTTCCAAGAGATAGTGTTTCCATTCAGTGAGGGCAAGAATTACTGTGAGGAGTTCTCTGTTGTAGATATCATAATTACATTCAGCAAGAGAGAAGGTCTTCAAGAAGTAGGCACAAGGGTGAAGATCACCATTAAGGTCTCTTTGCATGAGAACAGCACTGGTGGTAACTAGGAAGGCATCAGTCATGATAAAAAAGAGGCGAGTGGTGTCAGGGATAGAAAGGACAGGGGTGGAGGAGAATATAAGACAAAGAGCATCAAAGGCATATTGTTGAAAGGGAGTCCAGGCCCAAGGTTGGTCTTTCTTCATGAGAAAAGTGAGAGAAGCAATGATGTTGGAATAGTTGGGGATGAATTTGTGATAAAAGTTTGTGAAACCTAGGAAAGAATAAACTCCCTTAACAGAGGAAGGGAGTTTCCAGTTGGCAATGGCAGAGAGTTAAGTGGGGTCCATACAGATGAGTCCATTACTGATGATCATTCCCAAATATTCCATGGCAGGGGTGTCAAAGGAGCACTTGGAGATTTTGATTGAGAGTCCTGCCTCACAAAGTCTTTCAAGAACACATCAAGTACATTCATGGTGAAGTTCTAGGGTTCCATGAGTGTGAATACCAAGGTTGTCCATAGATTTTAAGCCAAAGTTTGGTGATCATATTGGCAAAGGTGTGATTTATGAAGGCTTGGAAGGTGGCAGGAGCATTACAAAAGCCAAAGAACATTACCATGGGTTTGAACAGGCCTAGTGGAGTGATAAAAGCCACTTTCCATTGATCAGACTTCCAGATACAAATGTTGTTATAGCCTCAGCAGATATCCAGCTTGGTGAAATAATTTCACTCCTTCATGTCATTGACCAGCTTGGAGATAAGTGGAAGAGGGTAAGTATTTTGTATGGTGTGACTGTCAAGATACTGATAGTCTTGGCAAGGATGAAAAGATCCATCTTTCTTAGGAATGAAAAAAAGGGGATGCTTGGGAAGATTTGGAAGGAATGATTTGAATTGTTTTCAAATGTTCCTCAATAATGGCTTTACATGCTTCTTTCTCAGAAGGGTTGAGCAGGTATACCTTGGCAATATTAGGGACAAATGTGTCTTTTAGATCAATGGTGTGATTGAAGGAATGGTGAGGTGGAAGTTGGACATGGGTAGATTTGGAGAAAACATCAGTGAAGTCAGAACAGAATTCAGGGATAGGTATGTCCTTGGGTTTTTCAGCTTGAGTAAGCTTTGTGGATATGGTGATCTTTTTAATATTTTCTTCAAGGAAAGGATACTCATGAAGAGACCTCTTGACCCTAAAAGAGAAGTCAATAGAAAAAGTCTTCCAGTCAATAATGGGATTCCATTTCTGGAGCCAGTGCATTTCAAGTATAATCTAGGGGCAGGTGAGTCAGACAACCATAAATTTTACTGTGTCAGAGAATGGTCCGGATGTGAATGAAATGATGGAGGTCCATCAGATGGTTCCCTTAGTATTGGGAGTTCCATCAACATTACAGGTGGTGACAGGATTGGGGATAGGCATAAATTTGAAGGGTCCTTGGGATAAGAGATGAGGATCAATGAAATTTCCAGTTGTGCTGGAATCAATGAGAGCAGTGGTGTCAACAGTTTGCTTTGATCCATGCAATGAAACAGAGAGGCACATAGTTCTATTGTTTCATGGTGCTACAAGTACATGGTTCAGAGTGAGGGAAGGAGATGTTGGGGTGGCTTTCCTTCTTAAAAGTCCCATGCTCTTTTAATTCCAGCAGAGACTTTGGTGGTGAAAACCTCAGCAAGTCTTTCCATGGGTTCTTTGTAACATGTCTGAAAGGACAGAGAAGATTTCATTGTCAGTCTTGCCCAAGATCTTCAAAGAGTTGACATGTTCATCAAGCTTGGAGCAGGTAGGTTCTTTCTTTGGGATGGGAGGTGAGGTGGTTTTGACATTTCAAGGTTCTGAGGGTTAGAAGACAAGAAAGGACAAGTGGGAGTGGTTCAAGTGGAGGAAGTGCAACAGTTGTTGGTGCTGTGGCCCTTCTTCCTGCATCTGAAACAAAGTCCATCACAGATGCATCTGGCCCATTCATTTAGGGTAAGCTTAGACAGCAAGATACTATCAATGTCCATGGCATTGGGATCTTTCTGAGGGACTACACTTTTGTGGCATCCACTGTTGCGCTGGCAGTTTTGGTCGCCGCTGTACCTCAGTCTGCTGGTCAAGGGACTGGCATGGCC
>JBBPQO010000435.1:0-10766 GCA_038092535.1 Xerocomus subilludens | reverse complement strand
CGAGGATTTGATGATGAAGGTTGCCAGAGTCAGGGACAAAAGTATGGCCTTTATAGATAAGAAAGCCATTAACATGTTGCCAGTTGGCAAGACAAGAACAGAAGGCAGAAGGAAGATCTTCATTAAGCAATTGCAAAGATTGGAGAATGAGGGGGTCAGAAGCAGAGGCAGAGGCAAGTTTAGAGGATAAAATCAAGAAGTCAATGGTTTTCATGAAAATTGAAGAAGGAAGGAGAGTAACTTCCACATTATTGAGGAAGGAAGAGGAAGTAAGGAGATTGGGATGATGGGAGAGGGCATTAGGACTGGTGAGAGTGGTACTGGAGACATGGATGATCTTCAGATTGAAGTCAGCAAGGTCAAGGAGCCAAAGGGCTTGGCGATGGTTAAGGACTTGTGGCTTCTTGAAAAACAGGAGATTCTTATAGTCTGTAAAAACCTGGACAGGAAAAGGAGAACTATGGAGATAGTGGCACCATGCTTTCAAAGCATGGATAATTGCAAGCAATTCATGATTGTAGATATTGTAGTTTCATTCTGTGGGAGAAAAGGATTCAGAAAGGTAGGTATAAGGGTGCCAATTGCCATTAGAGTTTGTTTGGAGTAATATACCCCCAGAGGCACATAGGAAAGTGTCAGTAGTGATGGTGAAGGGAGCAGTAGGGTTGGAAAGATGGGTTTGGAGAGGAAGATCCATTTAAGTTGGTTGAAGGCAGATTGGCAGTGGAAAGTCCATGCCCAAGGAAGGTCTTTCTTGGTAAGATCAATGAGAGGACAAGCAATGGTGGGGTACTTAGGGATGAAACAGCAATAGAAGTTTGCAAAGCCAAGGAAAGAACAAATGTCCTCAACTTTCTGAAGGGTAGGCCATTGAGCAATGCCATCAAGTTTGACTGGATCCATGGTGAGTTCTCTGGATTTCATGATCATTCCCAGATAGTCCACTTCTTTGGCAGCAAAGGCACACTTTTCCAGCTTCAGGTGGAGGTCAAGTTCTTGCATTCATTGAAGGACACAATGGGTTTGTTCAGTGTGAGTGGCTTTGTTGGGGGAGTAGATCAAGGGGTTGTCCATGTAAATCACCAACCATCCTTCAGTGATCATATCTTAGAATGAGTTGTTCATGAATCATTGAAATATAGTGGAGGAGTTGGTAAGACCAAAGAACATGACCATTGGTTTGAAGAGTCCTTTGTGGGTAATAAATGTGGCCTTTCATTGATGACCATCCTTAATACAAATGTTGTTATATCCCTATTGAACATTGAACTTAGTAAAGAGTTTTGCATCATGAAGTCTATCGACAAGGTCAGAGATTAGAGAGAGAGGATAAGCATCTCAGATGGTGTGGTTGTTGAGGTATTGGTAGTCCTGACAGGGATGAAGGCCGCCATCCTTCTTTTTGACAAAGAAAAAGGGGAACACTTGAGGAGAGTTAGATGGGCAAATCTTTCCAGACTTCAGATTCTTGTCTAGAAAATCCTTAGTAGCTTTCCACTCATCTGGGAATAAGGGGTAGATCTTTCTGACTTTTGGAATGAAAGATTTGTCGAGGTTAATTGTGTGATCATAGGATTGAGAGGGTGGTACATGGCCTGTCACCTTTTTAGAAAATATGGAGGCAAATTCAGAGTATTCAGGAGGAAGGGTCTTCTTTGGCTTGGTGGGTTCTGCTGCCATAGCAAGTTCCATGACAGTGGTAAGCTTTTGGATGACAGGGGAACTGAGAGGAGCAAATTGAGATTCAAATTGGATGCAACAGTTGATGGTTCATTGGTCTATGCCTGCTTGCACATAATGAGACTCTGATAAGGGATCCAAGTAATCAAAGAGTTGTTTATTGGTGATGGTATTTATGTGGACATGTTGGACAGGGGAATCGGATTGAGGGAGAATGAGCTTCTCGTAGAACCAATTGTGTCATTTGATATCAAGGTGGAAGAAGAAGTGGAGTTCTCAAGATTGGTTGGTTGATTTGGTGATGGACAAAGTCTGGGCAGACCAGTTGATGGAGGGGTTGACTTTCTTGAGCCAAGAAAGTCCAAGGATGACATTGTCAGACCCAAGGGCCATGATATGGAATTGAATGGAATGAGCGATTCCTTCAACATTAACAAAAGGTCACAAGAATGATGAATCATGCCATTTTTATTCTTGGAATGGTCTGCGTTCTGTGCTCAGAGAGGTTTTTCAAGTTTTGTAGTAGACAGTGTTTTTTGACAAATTGCCAGTTGATACAGTTGATGTCTGCACTGGAATCTATGAGGGCACATGTGTTGACAACTTTCATAGTGTGGTCTGGGATGATAACTTGCAAGGGGAATTGCATAGTCTTTGTTGCAGATACTACTACAGAGGTTGAAGGAGACAATGGTGTCAAGGCATCATCTCCATTTAAAAATGCTGAATAACAGAGACTTTCCTTCTTTCCTTGTCTTCATTGTTGTCATTGACATCAATCAAGTTCAGAACCTCCTCTCTTTCCTTCACAACTTTCTTCACCATTCTAGCAGGAGGTTTTGATGAAGACAGAGTGGACAGAGTAATGGATGAAGGGAATGAGCAGCAGGCAGAAGAAAGGTGGCCAACTTGGTGACAGCAGAAACAGAGTTCTTGTTTGATGCACCAGTTTCATTCATCAGGGGACTTCTTAAAGACTTGGATAATGTTAATGTCCATCCCATCAGAGTCATGAGGTTTAGCAGTGGAGTGGTTGGAGGAGGAGAAGTGATGGGGAGAGAAAGAGTGGTATGTAGACAAGGCCTTCTGGTTTCACTTGGAAATCTCATCTGCATGATCCTATTGGGTCTGAAAGTTGTTATGCTAAGCATAGACCAATGTCTGCTTAGTGACCTACTATCTTGGGTGATACTCATAAAGAGACCAATGTTGTAAAAATAAAGCCCATTGGGCTTGATGATGGGAAAGTTTCTGAGGGTCCTTAATATATGAGAGGTTTTTGTGATTGGTAATAATGGAAAGTGGGAAGGAAGTTCCAAGGAGGTAATGTTTCCACTCAGTAAGGGTGAGGATGACAGCAAGGAGTTCATGATTGTAGATGTTGTAATTTTGTTCAGCAAGGGAGAATGTCTTAGAGAAGTAAGCACAAGGGTGGGAGTTGCCATTAGAATCTCTCTGCATAAGAATGGCACCAGTGGTGATGAGAGAAGCATCAGTCATGATGGTGAAAGGACAAGAGGTATTGGAGATGGAAAGAACGGGAGCAGAGGAGAAGACTTGATGAAGGATATTGAAAGCACATTGTTGAAGAGGAGTCCAGATCCAAGGTTGATCCTTCTTTGTAAGAAAGGTGAGGGGGGCGACGATGTTGGAATAATTTGGTATAAACTTATGATAGAAGTTGGCAAACCCTAAGAATGAACAAACTCCTTTAACCAAGGAAGGAGGTTTTCAGTTGGTGATGGCAGAGAGTTTTGTAGGATCCATGCGAATCAATCCATTCCCAATGATCATCCCAAGGTATTCCATAGTGGAGGTGTCAAAGGAACACTTAGAAATTTTAACCGAAAGTCCTGCTTCACAAAGTCTTTGAAGTACTCGTTCATGGTGGAGTTGCAAAGTTCCACAAGTATGAATACCAAGGTTGTCCATGTAAATCTTAAGCCATTGTTTGACAACCATGTCTGCAAAAGTATGGTTCATAAATGTTTGGAAAGTGGCTGGGGCATTGCAAAACCCAAAGAACATGACTGTAGGCTCAAATAAACCAAGAGGGGTGATGAAGGCAGCTTTCCATTGTTCCTCCTCCCATATACAGATGTTGTTATATCCCCAATGAACATCTAGTTTGATGAAGTAGTTTGATTCCTTCATATCATTGATGAGTTTGGAGATAAAAGGAAAAAGGTAGGCATTTCGAATGGTGTGACTGTTGAGATACCAATAGTCTTGGCAGGGTCGAAAAGATCCATCCTTCTTTGGGACGAAGAAGAATGGAGAAGCTTGAGGTGATTTTCAGGGGACAATGTGACCGGTTTGCAAGTGTTTATTGACAAAAGCTTGACAAGCTTCCTTTTCTGTGGGATTAAATGGATAAATTTGGCAATCTTTGGTATGAAGGTATCTTTTAAATCAGTGGTATGGTTGAAGGATCTGTGGGGTGGAAGCAAAGTGTGGGTGGATTTGGAAAATACATCGGTGAAATTAACACAAAAATCTAGAATAGGTACATCCTTGGGTTTTTTGGCTTGGGCCAGTTCCGTAAATATTGTGATCTTCCCAATATTCTCTTCAAGGGGAGGATACTCACGAAGAGACCTCTCAATCCTCAGAGAGAAATCAATAGAAAAGGTCTTCTAGTTGATGGTAGAATTCCATTTCTAGAGCCAAGGCATTCCAAGGATGATCTGGGGGTGGGCAAGTTGAACTACCATGAATTTCACTTTGTCAAAGAAAGTACTGGAAGAAAACGAAATTGTAGAAGTCCATCAAATAATACCCTTGGTGTTGGGTGTTCCATCCACATTATAAGCTATGATGGGGTTGGAGATAGGTAGGAATCTGAAAGGACCACAGGTGAGGAGACAAGGGTCAATAAAATTTATTATTGCTCTGGAGTCAATGAGAGCAGTGGTATCAATGATTTGTTTTGAACCAAGCAAAGAGACAGGGAGGCACATAGTTCTATTGTCTCTAGAAGCTACAAGTACATGGTTCAACATGAGAGAAGAAGACATCAAGGCGGCTTTCCTTTTCAAAAATTCTATGCTCTCTTGATTCCAGCAGCAACTTCTGCAGTAAAGACTTTGGCAAGTTCTTCAGCAGGTTCTTTACAACAAGTCTGGAGAACAGAGAATATTTCATTGTTGGTCTTTCCAGAAATTTTCAGGGAATTGACATATTTGTCGAGTTTAGAGCGAGAGGGTTCCTTCTTGAGGGTAAGAGGTGTGGTTGTCTCGGTGATTCAAATATTCTGAGAGGTCGATAACATGGAAGGACAGATGAGAGTAGTATGAGTGGAGGAGGTTCAACAATTGTTGGCACTAAGACCTTTCTTTCTACACCTGAAACAAAGTCCTTCATGAATACATCGGGCATGTTCATTCGGGGTGAGCTTAGATAAGGAGACACTATCATTGTCCATGGTGTTAGGATCTTTCTGAGGATGGAAGAAGGATGAAGGTTGAGGACATCCTTCTTTGAGTGCTTGGATATGCATCCATTGAGCATGGAACATTTTAGCTCTTTTGATCCAGTCATTGATGGTGACAGGGATTGGTGACATAGAGAGTATCATGGTGGCAATCTTCTGATCAAGCCCTAAGGAAAATTGATCAATGAGGGTGACATCATCAGAGATACCTGTGTTACAATTTTATCTTCCTTTTATCACTTTCTTCTTTTTCTTTACCATTCTTCAAGCCACTTGTGGAGAGGAATGACATACTCTACCGAGGGGATTATCCTCATCTCTAGTTGTAACTCCATATCCTTTTCCGAGTGGAACTCTATCATACTTCACAAGCATTGGTGACCACCACTTGTTTTCAGTGTCATCGTAATAGTCACTATTGTGAAGACTGTGCTGAATATTCCTGCCTCCACTGTCATGTTGCCGCTCCTGGTCACACATCTCACCAATGTCTCGTTCACCAATGTGACTTCTGTCACAACTGGGGCCATACCAGTCGAGCTTGCCCCCACCAAAACTGTGGTGTTTGTTCTCAAGCTGGGCACATCATTAACGACTGTCCATTTGAACGCCTTTCCCCTTCTCAGGTAACCGCAATCTTTGGAGGATCCTCGTCATCTGGAATCTAGGTCTTGGGTTGATAGAGGGTTGGTGTTCGAATCAGGGATTCGATTGTACTACAGGGGTAATGTTACAATTTTATCTCCCTTTCATCACTTTCTTCTTTTTCTTTACCATTCTCCAAGCCAATCATGGAGAGGAACAACATACTCTACCAAGGAGTTTATCCTCATCTCTAGTTGTAACTCCATTTCTCTTCTTCGTCTTTAATTGGACTTACTCTCTCCTCTGCTGCCTCTGTTATATCAGCAAGTATTCCTTGACCTTCCATTGTGTTCTTCGTCCTTCTATATTGTTCTTCCTTTCTTGGTCCGTGCACAACTACTGTTCATATAAATATCATTGCACACCTTTTGTATCTCTTCATTCTTGATCTATGCAATATAAGCATTGTATCTAGTCTCAATCCCTCAAGTCATCTGAGTCAACCTCTGTCAAGCTTCATTCTCGAACCTCTGTCATCCTAGTCGTCTCTTGAAAGTCAACTCCTCTGACATCAGTCTCTTCGTAAGTATTGCCAGAGGTTGTTGTCAAGTAAGCAGACCTTCATAGATGCTTCGCGTAACAATCTGCTTTACTAGCAAGGTTTTGAAAATCAGTGATATATTGTTGGAATCCATCATCAAAGGTCCCATCAGATCATTTGGTGGTTTCTGGATGAGCTTAGAGAGGTCAAGATGGGCTGTAGCTTTGGTGTCAAAGGGGTAGAATGTGGTTTCAAAGTTGGAGGTGAACTTGTCAAATGTTTTCTCAGAAGCAGTAATAGAAGAATTGGCAAGTTTGTCATACCACATTTCTGTGAAGGAGGCTCCTCATCCTTTGCTCATCTTGTTTAAAGTGGTGGTGACCTTTTCTTCATCAGAGGAGTATAACAAAGAGTTGAGTGCAAAGTAAGCTTTCATGGCCTTAATCCATCAAGGAGCATTGGAAGATTTCCCAGAAAAATCTGCAGGGAGGGCCACCTTGAGTTTGGTCTTGGAAGATATGTTGCTAGGGGGTGCAGGAGCGACAATAGGAGCGACAATAGGAGCGATGGGTGGTGTGATGGGAACAACTGGTGGGAGAACTAGAGGTCTAGGGGGTATAGGGGTAACAGGAGGTCAAGTGGAAGGCCTGGGGTTACTAGGGAGTATGGAGGCGACTGGTGGTCAAGCAGAGGATTATGGATTGCTAGGAGGTAAAGCTACTGGGACTTGAGGGGGCAATTCAATTTTGAAATCACTATCTTCAGGAGTGGACTCTGGAGCTCTGATAGTTCTAGAACTTATGATGGCAAAGGGTGGGTCCTACACCTGAGGAGGTGGAACCAAAGAAATTCTTGATCTTTTGTTATGCTAAGTGTAGACCAATGTCTGCTTACTGACCTACTACCTTGGGCAATACTCATGAAGAGACCAACGTCCAAAGAGTAGACTTTCAAGAGATGATGAGAAGACGAAGGATTCGAGGAGAGACTCAACTTAGGGTAGTTCAAAGAACTTGAGGGTGAGACTGGATATGACTATCTTTGATATCTCGTTTGACCATTTGTAATATTCTAACAGGTGTTGACACCAAGGGGCTATTATCACTGCCATGTCTCACCTCCGACATGTAGGGGCTACCAGACATGATCCAGAATTGCCAATACTGTCACTTTGTTCTGTATATAAACTCTGTACTCTGCTCCTATACCCTCAGTTGGAATATTGATTCTAGTTCTGATTTTCCCCCCTCATCTGTTTGGTCCTCCTCTTGTCATCCTCTCCCTCAGCTCATTAACCTTGACCCACCTTGCTTGAACCTTTGACCCTCCAACCTCTGACCTCTGACCCTCTGACCTCTGACCTCTGCTCCTCTGCATTATGCCTGTTCCTCTGAAATACTGGGGACTTGCCTTCAACAAGGGCACACCACATAAGGTGAAGCCAATGTCCCTTCTGTCTGGACACTAACTCTGGAGTTCTGGAGTTTCATCATAAGATCAGGATCAACTTTAACACAGTCATTCAAGGGTGCATTCCTGACTTGCTTAAAATGCTCAAATGTTTGGAGGTACAAGTAAAATGCTTTTTTTTTCTTGAAGCTAAAGTTATCTAGAATTTATATGGGCATTTTTTGAGAGTGTTCTCAACTGGTTGCCATGAAGAGGCACACACACTGCTGCTGAGCTTCCTGCCAATGCCAAGGAGAAATGTGAAGAGTGCTTTTTCCATCTGGTTGAAGTGGTATGATGTTCCACCAAAGGTAAGTACATTCCAAGATTTCCATTCACTATGCTTTATGTTTCATTACAGCTTGTGGTTGGATTTGATCAGATTGGAACAAATCTACTTCCCAGTAGTGCAACCATTCTTTCTGAGCATGGATCTTGTCAAGTAGATATTGTGGCCAAAGATGAGAAAAGAGCCTACACATTACTTATGACAAGCACTTCTAAAGGTATCTTTTTACCATTCCAGCAGGTTTGGGCAGGAGCATCCTAGCAATCACTCCCATCAGTGGATGCATGTGGCATGGCTGAAGCAGTCACCAATGGATTTGACTTTACATTTGCAAAAAGCAACAAGTGGAGAAGCCATTTTAGTATCCTCAAGACCATAAAGGAGGTAAGTCCTTGGTCTATACTACTACATCTCTTGTACTGATGTCCATTAAGTGGGTCAAAAACATCATTGAGCCTTACCATTGCCAAGTCATTGAAAGCAATCCCAATCTTGATGACAACCCAGTCTTGATTATTTATCTTGACTGCTATCCTGTTCATGGGAGTGAAGATTTCTGCTCATCATTCTTTGCTTTGTTCCTGCTAGCTGTAAGTACCTCATCTAGCCTCACTCATTGTCTGACTTGTTCTTTGTTAGGCACTAGTATTTTCCAGCCTGCCAATGTTGGTCTCAACTGTGTTATCAAGCACATCTCAAGCAACATCAAATCAAGTATCTCATGGAAATGCACCAACAGCAAATTAGCAGCAGTCTGACTGCCAAGCAGGTGAAATTTTCAACATTGCTCCCTGTCTTACAAGATGCCTTAGTTGCTGGCATTGTCAGTGTATTTGACTTTATGACTACTCTCTTTGGCCATGAGCTAGTCAAGAAGATATATGCTTGTTTAATTGTCTTATATCCTTCTAACATTCTTTTTGCAGGCTTGGGAGCATTGCATGGTCAAGAATTGGAACTTGTCAGCAAAGTGCCTTACAAGTCAAACTGCTCAAACAGAAATCAATGAATATCTCAGGACACATCCAGCACTTCATGATTAAATAAAGAAACAGACAGGAGTTTCCTCTCCAAGTACAATGTGAAGTATGATGAAGAAAAAGGATAATACGATGAAAAGGAGATAAGATCATAACAAAAGTGGATTGCCTTGGTATACCATTCACTGGGGAGAGTAGGGTCAGTGTCCATGGACATGATATGACATATAAAATGGGTAGGCAGACAAGTATCTGATGATGATGTTTGAGTTGATGATCAAGGAGGTAGCAACTTGGTTCTGGAATTCTGCGATATATTCTGTGAGTGTAGGGGAGAAGGTTCTATCCTTCTTCTTAATCATCTGCTTGGTGGATAGCCAAGCAATGGCATTGGCAGTGGTGTCGAGGTGTTTGAAGGAATTCTTGAATTTAGCAATGAAGTTGTCAAAGGTTCCTAGAGAAGGGGAGGTGCCCTGAAGAGCTTGAAGTCAGAAGGTATCTGCCCAAAAGGCAGTGAATCCCTTAGTCATATAAGAGAGAGCAAAGGTGACTTTCTTATTGTCAGAGTTATAGATGGCAGAGTTGACAAGGAGGTAGAAGCAAATGGAGTTGATCCAAGGAATGGCCTGGTCATTGGCCCCATTATATGCCTTAGGGATGGTGATATGAAGTTCAGTGGGTTTGGCTGAAGATGAAGACATGTCAACAGGTGGAAATGGAATGAAGGGTCGAAGGAATGGAGATGGTGGAGATAGTTCTTGAGATAAAGAGAGACCAACAGTGGGTTGTTGTGCAAGAGTTTGAGATACTTCACATTCATAGGGAGTCACAAGTTCAAGGTCAGAGTTTGATGGATCGTCCTTGATAGAGGGTTCAGAGGGTTCAGTGAAGTCAGAAACAGGGGCAGGGTTTTGAGAGGGCCACTGGAGAGGTGGGATTCAAAGGGGAAGGTGTGATTTGATAATGGCTTATGATAGTGGTAGCTGTAAAAGATAACCTTGACCTTTTGTTATGCTTGTCCTGGGTAGGGCCAAGAGTAGACTTGGTTGGTTCGAGGATGGAGCAAGGTTGAAAGACTAAGATAAGTCTTGGAGAGCAAGGAACATCCTCACTTATTGAAAAGTTCAAAGATCAGAGATCTCAATCAAAGCTTGAGGCAGACTTAGAGAGTTCCAAGGAAAAGATGTAGATTCAAAGGACTACAAGGCATAGGATACTGAGTAGGTCAAGGTTAAGGGTACAAAGTGTAAAGACAAGGGTTTATATAGACAAGGGAATCAAGCACAAACTAAGTGGTGTGAGATTCTAAGGCATTCAAAGAAAGTTCAAGAAAGAAGAAGCACATCATGGAAAGACATGGAATGATGACAAAGAAGTCAAGTAAGGGTTGAACTTACAAGACATAGTACAACACTAGGCTCAGCATGAAAGTAAACAAGAGTAAAGAAAAGAGAAAACATAACAGCAAGTGTCTGGGCATGAAGCATAGTTGCTGTCAGTATAGCCAAGGAGATGTATGACATGCTTGCTGCCAAGTATGAGGTGAAAGTGACAGGTTCCCTTCAAGTAGTGCACAACATGCTTGGCAGCTTCCCAATGTGTTCTACCATATGAGTCCAGGAAACAACAGAGTTGATTGACAGCAAAAACAATGTCAGGATGAGTACCAATTGTGAGATACATGAGGGAGCCAATCAATTTGCAATAGGGTATGTGAGACATCACCATGCAATCATTATCAGTGGTAGAAGAGGTAGTTTTGGAGAAATATGTACCTGGTTTGAAGGGAATGGTGACCAGGTGGGCATC